>JBANCY010000437.1:0-33417 GCA_037040045.1 Phorticella flavipennis | reverse complement strand
TGTCTATCTGTCTGTCTATCTGTCTGTCTATCTGTCTGTCTATTTGTCTGTCTATCTGTCTGTCTATCTGTCTGTCTGTCTATCCGTGTGACCATCTGTGTGTCTAATGCTTTCTCTCATATCTATAAAAGTATAGTTTGAGATTATATAAATGGGCGTAATGGGTGTATATTTCGGATAAAAATTCGAGAAAAATTATGCTTCAATTGATCCATAGCTTTTGGAAGTTGTCTCAGAATGTGACCATTATTTTGACAAATTCATAAAATTGATTCAATTTTAATTACCAACTCTGGCAGAAACTGAAACTGAAACTCTGGCAGAAAGGAAAATGCCATACAAAAGGAAACATGACAATTTTATACCCTTTTCGAAGAAAAAATAGTATTCACTTTGTCGGACAGTATGTAATGCATTGAAGGAAATGCCGTAGATCCCTTAAAAGTTAAAATCGCAGAAGAAATTGATTGAGCCATGTCCGTCTATCCGTTCGTCCGTCTGTATCTATGCAAACTTATCCCTCAGTTATTGAGCAATCCCAATGAAACTTGGCATATAACATTCTTTTGTTAAATGTGAGCACTGATCGGAGCACTATATCATATAGTTGCTATACAACCAAAAATGGATTTTGGCTATATTTCCCATGTTTTCAAACGTATTAAAATGAAAGCTTATTTGTTATTGTCTACCCCTTCACCAAATTTCATAAGGATCGGACTACTATATCATATAGTTGCTATACAACAAAAAATCGGTTTTCTCCATATATGTCATGTTTTCCAACGTATTGAAAAGAAAGCTTATGTAATTCTAAAATTTGTCATTATCTACCGCTACACCAAATTTCATAAGGATCAGGTTACTATATCTAACCAAAAGTCAGTTGTGCCCATATTTCCCGTGTGTATTGGATTGAAAGTTCACATACTCTCAAGGTCCCTTATTATCTAATGCTCTACAGAATTTCATATGGATCGGATTATATCATATCGTTGCCAAAAGTCGGTTTTGCCCATATTTTCTGTGTTTTCCAACGTATTGGACTGAAAGTTTATATACTCGCAAGATTTGTGATTGTCTACCGCTCCCTTCGAAAAGAGTATGAAATCTTCGGCGCACCAAGAATAATCCTTTCTTACTTGTTTTTCTGGCCCCAAAACGGCAACGAAGGCAGCGATCGATTGCAAGCCGAGGCATAACTATCTATATCTCTCACGCCCCCCTCTCTCTCCATCTCTATCTGTCTCTATCTCAGGGTCTGCCTGGCACATTGTTTGCATTTGTCCTGCAGTTGAATCACATTTAATATTGGCTTGTCACGTGAATTTTAACTGTGCCACGGCTGAGTTTTCATTTTGCTTTTGCCTTTTGCCTTTTGCCAAATGCGAAAACGAATGAAAAGCGAGCAAACCGTGCGATTTGGCAAAAAGAACCGTAAGGAAAGCGAAAAACAAACAAACCAAAAAAAAAAACAAGAAGAAAATTTAAAAGTAAAGGGGGATTGTGCTCAGCGCACCGAAGATTTCATACTCTTTTCGAAGACAGCGGTAGATAATTACAAGTCGTGCGAGTATATGAAGTTTCAGTGCAATACGTTGGAAAACACAGAAAATATGGGCAAAACCGACTTTTGGATCCATATGAAATTCTGTGGAGCGTTCGATAATAAAGGATCATGAGAGTATGTGAAATTTCAGTCCAATACGTCGAAAAACACGGCAAATATGGGCAAAACCGAATTTTTATATGACAGCTATATTATATACTAATCGGATCCTTATGAAATTTAGTGTAGCGGTAGATAATGACAAATTTTAAGTATTATGTAAGCTTTCAGTTCATTATCTTTAAAAACATGGGATATATGGAGAAATCCGATTTATGGTTCTATGGCAGCTATATGATATAGTAGTCCGATCCGACCAGTTCGAACAAATGTGCTGGTGGATAATAAAAGGAGGCTACAAGCCAAATTTCATTCATAGCTCAACAACTGAGGGACCAATTTGCATTCATACAGACGGACATAACCGACTTTTGATTATGTGATAGTTATATGATATATCTATTCGATTCTTTTGAAATTTAGTAAGTAAGTAAGGAGATAGTAAGGAACCTTACGCGCGTGGGTAATTTCTATCAAATCGCTTAAAAAAGATGTGAAATATGAGCAAAACTTATTTTTTTGATAGCACTACAGCTATATGTAAATGTGATTCGATCTCTTTCAAATTCAGTGGAACAGTACATAATAAAGTTTAAGAAGCTTATGTGAAGTTTCAAGCTCTAAGCTTTAAAACTGCAGAGTTTATGGGTTAAAACGACTTTTAGTTATAAGGCAGCGAAATGAAATTATGATCCGTTCCTTTTTAAATTTAGTGAAACAATAAAGTTTCTTTTGTGTAACTTAAATTTCAATCTATTAGCTTTAAAACTGTGGAAAATAAGGGCAAAATTGGGGCTTAGTTGTATGACAGTTATGTGATTCTAAAATTTCTATATATTCTTTTAAAATTGGATTGAAATGTATATCTTAATATGTGTATCTGAAGTTTTTATCTATAAGCTTGAAAGTATGGATAATGCCAACGTGTAGTTATATTATACGACAGTTATGAGTTATAGTAGCTCGATCCAGCCAGTACGACGAATATGCGATCTACAGAAGGGTACTATGTTCCAAGTCACATTACGAGAGCCTAAAAACTGAGGAATATACAGGCAAACATGGCCACAATTGATTACTTTTTTCGTCATGAAAATTTTGGAGGTTGGAGGCCTCCTGCTGCACAAAGTGTGTATACTTTTATCCTCAAAAAGGGTATCCTGAAAAATATTTCCAAAAAAAGCTGAAAAACTGTTGGTGGAAATTGCAATTTGAAACGCATTCAGCAACATTTGAAACATTTGAAAATTCGTTGGACAATTTTAGCCCCATTTAGTTGGACGTTGCCCCAATGGATGGGAGGCATGGGAGGTATCGGAGCTCCCTTGTCAATCCCTTCAAGCTGCCAATGCTACCGACTAATTCATGAAAATGATTTTTCGTTTGTCACCATATTTCCCACTGTTTTGTGCCTCTGGAAAGTGTGTGACTTAAAGGTGTGAATGAATCGATAAATTGTAGCTAGTGTTGGAGCTGGAAATGTCAATCGGAGGTTCCAGTTCAAGTTATGTACATGAAATTTGGTATGTAGTTAGCCGTAGGTGTTATGAAGCTACTTTAAAAGTTTCAATAGTTCGGGTTAGGTCGGCACACGATAAATGACTAGTCTGTGGTTTTCTACGTTTCGGGAACGATTCCTTTGATATAAATTTAAAGCTTTTTCGGTTTTTGTTTGCTTGAAACATATTAGTTATGTCCACTCATTTTGCATATAAGATATTTACTTGACTCTGTTATTATAAATTTAATTATTAATATTTTCACTCTTTGCCAGCACTTTGTGTATATATGTTTTTTTCCGATAACAGCCAACCCTTGGCTCGGCAATATGAAAGTAAAAATTCGAGAAAAAAAGCGTAAATGTTAAATGAGAAATATGAAATCTGAAAAACTGAAATGCATTAAAATGCTTGCCAAATTGCTGCTCTCAAAGGGAATTTTCAATATTGTCGGAACACTGTTTGTTGTAGCAGCTGCCCATTGAATGTTATGCGTTATCGTTTATCGATAACTATTACGACTGCAGTAATGTTCGCTTCATATTGACAGAGCATATTGACATAAGACTTGTGCAAAGTCCTGTCAAAGTAGATATATATGTTAAGTGTTTCGAGAGAGAATATGCGACTTAAATCGTTACTTAAATGGAAGTTGTCATATTTAAAGTACTTTATAAGCTTGGTCATACTCTGTACAGCTCTATCAATAGGCAAGCGGGATTCGATTATCAAGGGAATTTCATATTTTTTATCCAAGCTGTGTTTCATTCGGAGCGTCTTAATGCTGAATCAATCGAGGTTCTTCCATTAAAATATCAATCGAGTTCTATAATTGTGAATGTTATACACATTTCGTCCATTTAAGTGGAAATGGAAAGGTGTATCAAAATTTTGAGAAATTTCACACTACAATTTTAATTAACAATCCTATATACCAAATTAGAGGACGATGGCTTTATAAATATTATATGGCGATGACCATTTTACCGAAAAACGGTTTTCAATGATTATCGAACTAATGGGGCGTGGCATCCAAAATTTGAAACAATATCAAACATATCAAAAAAAAAATTAAGCAGAGAAGTGCCATCAAATTTTGCTACGGAAACGTCGAGGATGCTGCGGAAGGCCTTTGGTGATACTACCATGTCGCAGAAAAATGTTTATAAGTGGTATAAAGACTTCAAAGAGGGTCGGGTGAACCCGGTTGATGATTTGGAGCACTCCGGGCCAACATCGACGTCAACAGATGACCAACACGTTAATGAGGTGACGGACTAAGTGCTTAAAAGTCGTCGGTTGACTGATAGGGACCTTACAGATGATCGGAATATGATAAGGATCTGTGAAAACCATTTTGAAAGATCAAGTCAAATCTCGTTTGGTACCGAAAACGCTCTATTCCTTGCAATGCCTTTCGAGACCATTTCGCCAAAAATTCGATACATATTGTACCGCAACCACCGTATTCTCCTGATTTAACTCCGTGTGACTTCTGGCTAATACCCAAACTCAAGATATAACTCCGGGAAACTCGTTTCGAGTCAATTGAGTAGATCAAAGCAGAATCGAAGAAGGCGCTGATGACTATACCGTCCCTATTCGGCATTTGAATAAACTTGTTGGTATAAGTGAGGGAGGGGAATATTATATGGCCCTAACGACACTATCGGGTCAAAGCCTGAAGCACTATTTGTCTTTATTTCGGCTTCCTTCACTGAAGATCTTTTTTAATTGGGTGGATTTCAAATCCAACGCCAGAACTTAGTTTTTCTAGGAGGTTCATGTCAATCGACATGAGCGGGACTCGAACTCGCACCTGTTGTTTGGCGGGACGGTGGTCCACCGTTCATGGAGTTTCCAACCGAATCGACTTTAAATATCTCGATTCGATTCGATTCCATTCAATTCGACTCGATTCAAGTTACCCGAATATGGTATATGATTTTGGATATGCGTAGTGCTCGTTATAAACTAGCTCTGGGCTTGGGGGCACTTGAGTACCGCAATTTGTGTCCAATCCCATTTAAAATTGTGCTCGAGAAGCGATGGTCGATGGTCGATGGGCGGTGGTCGATGGGCGTGCGAAGCGAACGGTGCAAGTAGCGGGCGAACAAGTTTTAAGGCAAACAACTTTACTGTTGCCGTAACCGTAACCGTAACCGGAACCGTTACGGTGGCTGCCATTTGCTCTAGCAAGTTCAATATATATGGCAGTTGGCGTTGACTTTTGATCGCTTACCCACAACACACACGCAAACACGCAAACACACAAGCTGACAAACACACAAATTCGCAAACAAACACACAAACGAACAAACACAGTGCCGTAGGCAAACTTGTCTACCAAAGGGGTTTAAAGTCTGGCAAACATTTTCAAATAGACTCAACAATTTTCATTTTTCTTCCCCGACAAAATTTGTCTGTGTCTCGAAAAGTTTGCGCAAATTATTTGACAAAATTTTAGCATTATTTGCGCCAATTTTCAAAGCAGCAAATCGGTCTTAAGATGTATGTCATAAAGTTTGCATATAAATTATTTTGCGCAAATAATTTGTGCAAATTTCAAACATTTTTTCAGGTAACTGCCTAACATCTTGCATTTTTGTACAAATGCTTTTGCTTCTCACACATTTTTTGTGCAAATCTTCATAGCAACAAATAATCATTAAAATTTGTGCAAATATTAGTAAATATATTGAGAAAATATGAATAAATGTGTGATATTTAAAATATTGTGGCAAAATTATCTTCGGACTTGAACAAATTGTTGAGCAATTTGTATTACAAATTTGCCAGATTTGCGCACAAAAGTGTTGAATATTTGGTTTAGAATGGAAAACAAGTTTCTTAGACATTGTCAAATGACGAATACGTTTTCTACTTTGAAACTTCATTAGTTTTTGAGCTATTTTTCTTAAAAATTTGCGTGATTTGTGCTAAATATTTGCTCAAATCATTTGGTAAAAAGTAGATTAAACAATTGTAAATGTCAAAAGTTTTTAAATAATGAAATGGAAAACACGTTTCTTAGACATTAACATAATTTCTGTGCCAATAGACAAATTGTTTGCCGCAAATAGTTTGCTATGATTTCGGAAATATGGAAATTTTTGAGCTATTTGTATTAAATATTTGCTTTATTTGCGCTAAAGAGTGTTTAATATTTGCACAACATTTTTGTTGGAAAGCAGACATTAGACATTTGATCATAATTTTTAGCAAATGGACAAATTTTTTAGGAATTTGCCAAAAAAAAAAAGCAAGTAAGGAAGGATTTTCATTGGCGCGCCGAAGATTTCCTACTCTTTTCGATGATATCGGTAGTTAATAACAAATCTTTAAAGCTTACAGTCGAATACGTTGGAAAATATGGAATATATGGGCAAAACCGATATTTGGCTATAAGGCAGCTATATGATATAGTGGTCCGATCCTTGTGAAATTTGTTAGAGCGGTGCAAAATAAAAAATTTTGGGTGTATGTAAGCTTTCTGTCCAATAAGATAGAAAATATGGAATATATGGACAAAACTGATTTTTGGTTATAAGGCAGCTATATGATTTAGTAGTTTGATCTTTATATAACTTGGTAGAACGATAAATAATAACAAATCTTGCAAGTTTGCGAACGTTCAGTCCAACTCGTTGGAAAACATGGGAAATATGGGTATACCTAGTTATATGGCAGCTATATGATATAGTAGTTTGATCTTTATATAACTTGGTAGGACGATAGATGCTAACAAATCTTGTAAATTTGTATTAAGTTCAATACGTTGGAAAACATGGGAAATATGGGTATACCTAGTTATATGGCAGCTATATGAGTTTGATCCTAATGAAATTTAAAGGAGCGGTTGATAAAAACGAATCCATAACATGGGAAATATGGGTAAAACCGATTTTAGGTATGATGTAGTGGTCCGATCCGCTCGGTTCCGGAGGTAACTAGTTTGCGTTCATATAGACGGATGGACGCACCTCCTGATCATTCTGAATATAACTTTTGGAGGTCTACGACGTTTCCTTCAATAAATTTCCCAAAAGAGTATAAAAATTTGTCAGCAAACTATTTGTTTGCTTGTCGTTTGCCTCTTTTGATGATCCCTTGGAATACGCGCCACTGGACACACACACATACACACCACACACACACACACACCAGACACACATGGACACATGGACACAGACAATATGGTCAGGGCTACTTTGTTGCACGCCGAGGCGAACGTGGCGTATGCGCAATATTTGTATTACTGTTTCAGATGTGCCGCTAAAGCCCCAAAGCCAAGAAGAAGAAGAAGAAGCAGAAGAAGCAGGAGCTGAAGCCGGGGCAGAGGCAGGAGAAGGAGCAGGAGCTGAAGCCGGGGCAGAGGCTGGAGAAGGAGCAGGAGCAGGAGTTGAAGCTGCAACTGAAGTTGTTGTGGTCCTTGCCACGTGTGCTAGTTATGAACTCCTCAATGCGAGTGTGCCTTGTATGTGTGGCAGAGTGTGTGTGTGGCAGAGTGTGTGTGTGGCAAGTGTGTGTGTGGCAGAGTGTGTGTGTGTGTGTGTGTGTAAAAAGAAAAACGGCATCAGTTATGGCAAACGAATGCGACGACGCCGTTCGCCCTTAACTCAAATGTACAACATCAATAAATAAAAAACCGGGCGAAAGGATATAAAAAAGGATAATAAACAGAGGTCCCCTAAGAAATCTATAACTGAGTGCGCCACATCAACAGACACACACACACACCCTGTGCCACACACACACACACACTCTGCCACACATATTGCAACATTTTGCAGCTCTGCCTGAAATTGCCAGCGACAGCCACAACATCGATAAGGATATGTTTGTGGCTGCTGCCAGTGGATGTTGTTGTTGCTCCTGTAATGGCACAGCACAGTGGCGTCTGCCTTTGGGGGGCCAAGTAAGTCATACGACTTTATGACTTGTTTCCTAATAACGCCATGACTTGTAGCTCTGAGTACATTTCTATCTCAAACTGTTGAAGACCAAGTCAAGTCAAACAATTCATAGGACGCATGTTGCAATCTTCAAATGATTTTGCTCATAACTCTATGACTTGGTTTAAGCTGAACGATCTGTTTTTTTTTATTATGTGTGCCTTATGTTTCCGATATCAAGCTGTTCATAATACTCATATGACTTATAACACAATGATAATGCTTAAATGCACTTGCATTAAGCTGGTTTCGGTTTATCTAAAAGTGCTCTGTGGGTTTTATTCAGACCTCAGTTTATATGAATATTCATCAGAAATATCTATACGTATTTCTAGCCAAAGTTCATAAGCAAAATCCACTCAGCGAGTTATAATTGGCATAAAATTCAAGTAGTACTATTCGTATGACTGATAACTTATAAGTTATACAATCACTAAGCTTAAGCTCTTTGCTCAAAGTGAATGCTATAATACAGTTCACAATGAGTCAAACTATTCATACAAATCGCAATATTCCCGTAAAAGTTGACAAGTCTATTCATTGCACTTTCAAATCATCGAGTTATGGGTAGAAGTTCAAATAGCACTATTTTCCAAACGAAATAGAAAAACTTGCTTCTAACTGTTCTATTCCAATCAAAGTTCGCAAACGAATTCTAATCATTATACTTACAAATCATCAAGTTATGGCGTGAAATTCAATTATCACTATGAGCCAATTGAAATAATTATTCAACAGGAATCGCTAACTGTAAGATTTATAGGTAATTGTCACATTCAAACCGAACTGCACAAAGAAGTGCACTCATTCCACTTACAAATCATCGAGTTATCACGTAACATTTAAGTAGCACTATTTCACAAAGAAATTGCACTCATTGCACTCGCGAATCATGGAGTTATTACGAGAAATTCAAATAAGACTATTTACCGCATTGGATAATTGCTCTACAGAAATAAGTTGAATTGCCAGTAATTGTATGATTTCAAACAAATTGCACAGGCAAAGTTCACTCATTGTACTTATAAATCATAGAGTTAACAGGCGAAATTCAAATAGCACTTTATGTCAATCAAAATGATTATACAACAGAATTCGCGTATTTCAAGAGCTTAGACACAGGTGTTATATCCTAAGCAAATTCTACTCACTCCACTTACAAATCATCGAGTTATGGCGTGAAACTCAACTACGCCTCTGATGGCTAAATTGTTATATGCGGCATTTGGTGTCGAAGCTGCTGTTTTGAGTGCTCGAAACACACGTTCAAATTTAAACGTTGTTGCGCCCCAACACTCTGATCACACTCTATATCTAATTCCAAAGCAAACCTTGCACTCTGCCCCCTGTCAATCCACCCTGAATTGTATATATATATATATATATTGAGAGTTGTCGCCCAACGTTGCGAACACATAAATTTCCATATGGCAATGCTCATGCAATATGCAGGATAACCCCGTTGAAAAGGCGATAAAAGACGCCGCCATCTAATGCCACGCCCACCGGGGCATGCCGCATCCCATTTTGGACAGGTCCACATTGGGCTGCCGCCGCCATTCAAATGAATAAAGCAAAAGCTGGCGCCTATCCCGCTAATGTACCCTGGACAAGTTATGACTGACAGTTGACTCGCGCGGCAAGTCGTAAACTCAATTTCTTGCCACTGTCAATGCGGCACGAAGATGTTTCTACACACACACACACACACACACACACACACACACACACACACACACACACACACACACACTCAGACACATCTCTGCTTTGTGGCATTGACATAAATGAACGTTATGTTCTGGTTTGAGTTCAACCAAGTTGATTGAATGCGGTTGCGACTTATCAACAGCTTTAGGAGAACACACAAAAAAACAAGTATGGAAGGATTATCTTCAGCGCGCCGAAGATTTCCTACTCTTTTCGAAGAGAGCGCTAGATAATAACGAACCTTGGGAGTATGTAAACTTTCAGCCAAAAACGCTTAAAAACTTGGGAAATATGGGCTAAATAGTGGTCTGATTCTTATGAAATTTGGTGTAGCGATAGATAATACCGAATCTTGCTAATATGTGAACTTTCAGAGCAATACATTAGAAAACATGGTATACATGAACAAATAGGAATTATGCTTATATGGCAGCTATATGAAATAGCAGTAGTATCCTTATAAAATTTTGTGAAGCGGTAGATAATAGCGAACCTTGGGAGTATGTGAGCTTTAAGTCAAATTCGTTGAATAACACGGGAAATATGGGCAAAACCGACTTTTGGTAACATGGCAACTATAAGATACAATCCGATCCTTATGAAATTTGGTGTAGCTATAGATAATAACGTATCTTGGGAGTATGTGAACTTTCAATCCATTACGTTGAAAAACACGGGAAATATGGACAAAACCGACTTTTGGTTATAAGGCAATCACATGATATAGTAGTCCGATCTTTATGAAATTTGATGGAGCGGTAGATAATAACAAATATTTCAAGTATGTGAATTTTATATGATAGGATATATGGGTAAAACCAATTTCTGCTGACAGCTATATCATAAAGCTCAAAAATTAAGGGACTAGTTTTCATACATACAGACGGACGGACGGACATTCCTTAATCGACTTTTTCTGTCCTCCTGACCATTCTGAATGTAACTTTTGGGGGTGTACAACTATTCCTTCAATGCATTACATACTTTCGGACAAAGTCTATATACAATTTTCTTCGAAAAGAGTATAAAAAGGAAAGTAAAAAAAAGAAAATGAAGCTGAAAACGACAGGAGCTTTTCATCTTTGTGCTAAAAATCAGTTGAGTTGCAACAACAACAACGGCAACACCAAGTGGCACAAATGCATTTGCCAAGTTAAGGGCTTTCGAAGCGCACCTTTGAGCACAGGTTGAGAATTATAAGCGGCTTATTTAAAGCTTTTCTTGCAGCTTGAAAGCTTTGATTAAAGCACACTTGTGTAAGCAATACCCTAAAAAGAGCATTAGCATTTGAGGTTTAAGTTGGCTTTGAGAGCGCTTTTACCAAATAAGCTTAGCTTAAAAGCTCATGTCTTGCTCAGAACGCATTGAATTGAGAACTATTATCAACTTATTAAGAATCTCCTGATAAATCAAAGCTTCAAAATATGCTTTTGGATAATCTTTCTCTGCTTATAACAAGTTAAGAACCATAAACTAACTTTAGAAAATCCTCGAAGTGAAGTTATTTAAAGCGATACTTAAATGGAAATCAATTTTTAAAAGCTCTCTACTTGAAATTGTTTCAAAAGCTCCAAAAACAGATTTGTTGCTTTAGATTTGAAAATTTTGTGGTCAATGTCGAAAAGCTCTGCTTGAAAGTTGCTAAAAATCAGCTTTTGGCTGTCTTGAAGGGTTTCCTTTCAGAAAATCACAGCACTTATTTTTAAAAGCTCTTTTAAAGCTAAAAGTCCGAAACAGGTTTAAAAGCTCATTTTGAGAGCTTTTCTTAATAAGTAATTGACAGCAAGAACAATTTGAGAATTACATGAGAGTAAGACTTGAGACCACCGTAAAATCGATAAATGGTGCGCATTTTCCCAGATCTAAAAGGTCCCAAGAAGTAGCTTCCAAGTATTTTTTCTACCATTTTTTCTACTGTTCTATCTGTTTAATGAAATCTCCTTTTCAACAGCTTTACAAAGTCCTCAAATTACTAGACCAAATTTCATTTTGCTTTAAATATAAAACAAATTTATTGCATTTTGTCAATTTTCCATCCTGCAAATTCTTGTATTTTCCGTAAATTCCTCAACAAATTATTCATAAATTCCGATTGAAATTGCAAATCAATCAAAGGGAATAAAACAAAACCGTTTTAAAATCAAATAAGGACAATAATTTTTGATAATTGAGTTAATTGGACTATAAGTTAGATTTTATCAGAGCTGTCGTAGAGTAATTTCAAGGGTATCAGCTAGTCGAGCAAATTTTTGTTTTTGTAAGCTATGATGAAATCTGACAACAATCCGAGTATTTTAAAGTATTCCAAAGGATTATTCCAGGAAAGATTAGGTTGAAGGGAATGAAAAGAAAAGGAAAGAGGGTTTTGAACCAAAATGTATAAAATATCATTTTATATTTGTGCATTAGGCACACAATTTGAAGGTTTTTAAAGGTATTTATCTGAAATTTGACACGCACTTAACCCGTTTTATGATCTATCATTCCACCTAATTTCTTGATGTTCATATCATTATATCGTAAAGCTTACATAAAACTAAAAAAAATGGATCTTGTCAATATATCTTTTATTAGGTATACATTGAATTAGGTATACATAGAAGTATTGGGTAAAAACTCCATAAAATTGGGTTAAGTCGCAATAATGTAACCTAAGGCTATTCGGAAGCTATGGGGAATAACTTATAAATTCATATCTTAAATTTATGATATATAATATATATATAGAGCAGACTTAAAATATGTCCAGAATATTGCTTTATGCTTCTTTTTTTGTCTTACAAATAAACATTTTAATACACGCTAATGCTTGTCATTTTTACAGGGTATCTGATCGTCGACAATTGAAATATTGTCGGAATTGTCAATAGTTTTGTAAATTCTTGTTATTTATCGGGGCGCAAAAGGTATTCCTGGCATGCTTCAGTGGCAGATAAAATGATATCTACACTAATTATCGGTTTCGCATGGCATTAATTTCTCTAAAGGCAATTTATAGACGGGCCACGCCCACTTCACTGTGTAACGCCCATGCTGAAATTGCAATTCATTTGATGTGGCACACAAATTTTGGAATTGAGAATTAGAACAGGTGTGTTGTGTGTGTGTGTGTGTATGTGTGCTGTGTGTGCGACATTTGCAACTTGCAACAAATTAAAATGCCGCAAAATGTCAAGTGTGTGTTTGCGGCGCGTGTTGAGGATTGCAACAGATTTGCCGAGGCAGCTGAAGATGCCAGAATATTTATTTTAATGAGCATTAAATGATGTGGCAGCCCTGCCAGCCCAGTCCCGCCTGCCACGCCTGCCACGCCCACAATTCGCCAGCATTTACAACTTAATGATGCCAATCGACAACTATGCACCAAAGTATGCAACACATTTTTGCAACATGCCGCACAATCCTTTGCGTGGAGCGAAAATGTTTGACTGGGTCAATGCTGAGGTGGCAGCACGAGGCGAGGCGGCGAGGTGGCAACGCTGTGGCAAGTGCTGTTTAGGGGGCGTTTTTGCTAAATTTCATGACATTGCTATAAATTTATGGTGCACACACACATACACACACACACACACACACACACAAATCTTTTGTGCAACCAGAAATTTCCCCCCTGCGCGCTGTGGCAATCGTTTGTGCGGCATCCGCTCGGCGCATCCGTTTGTGCCGACAGACGGGCTTGTGGCAGGCTGCTGCGCGGGGGGGGAGCGAGTTGGAAACAAATGTTTTAGAGATATTTATTTGCATATTTGCATAATTTTTATACTCTTCTCGAAGAAAGGAGAGTATATTCCCTTTGTCCAAAAGTATGTAATGGATTAGAGGAAACGTCGTAGACCCACAAAAGTTCAGAGTGGTCAGGCTTGAGCCATGTCCGTCTGTCTGTCCGTCTATCGTAATGAAACTTGGCATATAATCCTCCTTTGTTTTGCGTCAGCACATTTATCAGAACCGATCGGATCGGATTACTATATCGTTTAGCTACCATATAAAAATAAAACGGTTTTGCCCATATTTCCTATGTTTTCCATCGCATGGGACTTAAAGCTAACACACTCCCAAAATTCGCTATTATCTACCGCTCTACCAAATTTCATAAGGATCAGACTACTATATAACTATATATCAATTTTGACCATATTTTGCAGGTGTCCTAACGTACTGCACTTAAAGCACACATACTCCCAATATTTGTTATAATCTGCCGATACACCAAATTTCATAAGGATCAGATTTCTGTATCATATAGCTGTCATATAACCAAAATTTGGATTTGCCCATATTTCCCAAGCTTTCTAACCTATTCAACTGATAGCTTACATACTCTCAAGATTCTTTTATATCTACTGCTTCACCAAATTTCATTAAGATCGGACTACTATATCATGTAGTTGCCTTATAACCATAAATCGGTTTTGCCCATATTTTGCAGGTGCCCTAAAGTACTGCACTTAAAACACACATACTCCCAATATTTGTAATTATCTGCCGATACACCAAATTTCATAAGGATCAGACTACTATATCATATATTTTTGCCACATAACCAAAATTGGTTTTGAATCATATATCCCATGTTTTCCAATGTATTGGAGTGAAAGATCACAAACTTCCAAGATTCTTTATTATCTACCGCTCCACCAAATTTCATAAGGATCGGACTACTATATCATATAGCTGCCATATAACCTAATGTCGGTTTTGACCATATTTCCAATGCTTTTGAACGTATATTGCTGAAAGTTTACACACTCCCAAGATTCGTAACTTCCTCCTACGTCATCTTCGAAAAGAGTATGTAATCTTCGGCGCGTCGGAGATAATCCTTCCTTACTTGTTTTTATTGTTGGGGTTATGTTTTCGTCTTCTTTTTTTCGGCACTTTTTGCCTGAGCTTTTGTTTTATTCATATGTGTGTCTGCGTCCCCCTTGCCGCTTGCCCCGGCAAACTTTTGCTCCGCGAAATCGCACAAATTGGTACATGTTATAACACATTTATTTTGAGGCACATTTCCATGTTGCAATGTCTCGCAGTGACATGCAACATGATGCATGCTATTCATCTTATGGCCACACTTGGAATGCGACCGCAAGTTGGTCACATTGTGCCAAGTTCGAGAGCCTTTTGGCCTTTGAAGATTGGGTATAAATTGCAGATCAACTTTTAGAATTCCCCATAGTTTTCAGACCTTTTTTGGTGACTTGGGTGGAGCACTGTTTCGTGGGTTCAAACCCCCTATTTGAGAGCAAGAGTTATGTTTATTAAAGTCTTTATGGTTCACCTCCACCACGTTATCAGGAACACAATAGTTCATTGGAAAGCTCTTATAAAGAAGCTAAGCTCCTTAGAGGAGCATATAGATATATATTATATATCCAAGATAAACAACAAGGGTGCGTAAACAACAAAATATTATCCCTAAATCTGGAACAAAAGTTGTCGTTGGAAAGCTCTTTTCAAGGTCCCAAGCATGTTGGTAGGAGTATACAGATAATTAACCTTCTATGGAAACCAGGTTGTGGAGTAAAAAATGATTTTCAGTGAACGAAGCAGATATAAAGACCAACTTACCTTTAATCTATCAATCCACCAAATTAGGACATTTTATCATATACCTGCCAAGTCGGGTTTAGTTTGAAATTTAGGGCACACTTTAGCTTCTCTATTATATATCGCTCTACCAAATTCCCTAAGAATTTGGAATATTATATCATAAAGCTTACACAACATATGGTTTTAGGCTATTTTATAAGTTTATCTCAGAGGGCCTCGGTGGACTAGTGGATAGCGCAGTGTCCGGCCAAGCAAGATGTGCGAGTTCGAGTCCCAGTCATGTCGATAGGCATGACCCTCCTAGAAAACTAGGTTGTGGCGTAGGATTTGAAATCTACCCACGTAAAAAAAGTGAAGGAAGCCGAGGAAGGAAGCCGAGGAACATCGGGTTTTGACTCGATGGGGCTGTTCTGATCATGTAATAATAAGTTTATCTAATATTTATCGCTCCACCGGATCTAATCACTATATTATATAGCTTCCATACAGTTAAAAGTCACTTTCGATCATATATCATATGATTTTCAAGCTATTGGCTTCAAATTTGGGGCATAGTTAAGCTACTTTATGATCTATCGCTCCACCGGATTTCCTAAGGTTTGGATCACTATATTATTTAACTACTATACAGCTAAAAGTCACTTTCGATCATATATCATATGATTTTCAAGCTATTGGTTTGAAATTTGGTGCACACTTAAGAATCTTTACAATCTATCGTTTCAGCGAATTTCAAATCTAATCTCTTCTTCTTTTCCTCCTACGCCTACTTCTAAAAGAGCATGAAATCTTCGGTGAGCTTCCTTCAAAATGTTTTCCTTTATAATTTTTGTTTATCCACCATTAAATGGGGCCAAGTGTGGGGTTTTTTCATGCATATTTCCCATATCTGCACATCTATATATATTTTCGGAAATGCACATGGTCATGGAACGAGAGTTCAGATGGATAGATATGGAGAAAGAAATGTGGGATGGGGATGGGGATAGAGTGAACCAGGCACTTTAGTCAATTAGCTCGGCAAATGTTTTGTTTTTATTGCCTTAACTGTGGCTCTTCCTGTTGATTGTTGTTGTTATTATAGATCTGTTTTGTTGTTGTTGTTGTTGTTGTTGTTGTTGTTATTTCCATTCAAATTTTCAGCTTTATGCATTTATTTATTTACGATTTTGAATATGCCCACAACATACAGTTTTATGTTTATTATTTTATGCACACATTTTTCCTTTATTTTTGAGAATTTCTAGACCATTTCCTGAATTTGTTCGCATTTGATTTCTATATATATATATAAATATATATATGATTTTATGCTGAATATTGAAAAAGAAATCGACATGAAAATGTAGTTTGATTATTTCATTTGCCAAATATTTTCATCTCTAGAATTAAATTGTGTTTCTATATATGCTTGATTGCCTTCCAAAAATATACCTCGTGTTCGGTACTCTGAAGTGTTTCCATAGTCCAAATCAAATTCCATCGACCACAAGATATTTTTTGATCATTTTCACCAGAAAATTATTATTAATTTATGGCCATAACAACATCATTGGGTCACAGCCTGAAACACTATTTTCCTTAATTTCTGCTTCATTCAGATTGGACTAGACTGGACTTGAAATGACATGAGTGGGACTCGAACCCACACCTCTTATTTGGCGGGAAAGTGCGGCATGCACTAGTCCATCGATCCCCTAACCAGAAAAAAGTGCTTTCATATAGAGCTTAAGGTCCTTAGTTCAATTAAAGCGTGTCTTAATAGATTTGTAAAAGACTTTCATGGAGTTTAGGAGTTGATAGACTGTAGACTTTGAACTTGGTTACTTCCAAACAGGTACTCCTCGAATTTCGACCCTAAAAGACAGCTGACCGTTTACCGCTTACTTTGACTTTGATCGCTCATCAAATGAGCGCAGATTTCAAATACATTATGCGTAAGATCTTCTTTATCTATTTGATTAATTTAAAATGATGTATAATCAGGAAGATTTCTACAATATGCTTTAATACATTATACATTTTTATGATGTACGTTTTTGTTGAGATGTGTTTTCGTCAAGTAATGCCTTTTAGCAATTCTAAACTAACAGTTTTAGTGTTTCATGGAATAAATATACGTGGAATTCATGGGGACTTACGAAAGTTTTAACATAAACATCATATGTATGTTTTTCCAGATATTATATTAAAATTTGGGGCTTACGTAAGCTATCACACTATCTTTCGTTCCACCAAATTTCATTAGGTTCAGACCATTTTATTATATGGCTGCTACGAAATGAAAAATCGGTAATGATCTCATTATATATCTCATTCTTTACAAGCTATTTATATAAAATTGTATACACACTTAAATTTTTTAAATATTCTACACTAAATCAAGTTTCAGAAGAATCGAGCCACTTATATATAGCGTTTTTGCAATTATTCCCAAAATTTTGCTTTGTTCAGATTATTTAGATATAATTTTAATGATCTTAAATTTTAAAGTTTCTGTCAAGGAATGTATTTTTTATGTCTGAAAAATATCGGTCTTAGCTATTTTCAGTACGGAACTAGTTCATGGAGTCCATATCGTAGCATAATTCCTCCGAGGCTTGGTCAAGATTATAGCTCAAATCTGACTTCCGCTTGGGTGCCGGTCGAGGTTAGGTCGAAGTAATGATAAAGGAAAGTGCTTAGAGGGTTGCGAGGATACTAATTTAGATAATAAATATATATACATTGAAGATATGTGTCGGACTTACATAAATATTAAAGGTTCTTCAGTGAAGTAAGCCGAAATAAAGACAAATAGTGATTAAGGCTTTGACCCGATGGGGTTGTTATGGCCATATAATAATAACCTATTTCATTCTTTTGGCTTTATGAAATTGTGGCAATGGGATCTCTTAGTCTGTTTTGAAACAATACTATTTGCTTTCCTAGACCACTTTGATATTCAAACCACCTTGTTAAGTTGTATTTTCCAGGGTATGCCAGGCCCATTTACTCTCTTACGCCTGTAAATTTGTGTGGGATTTGCGATGATTTCGTGCAAAATGCATTTGCAGCTGTTGTGTGTGTGTGGTGTGTGTGTGTGGTGTGTGTGTGTTGTGTGTGTGTGTTGTGTGTGTGTTGTGTGTATGTGTGTGGTATGTGTGTGTGTGTGCGTTGTGCCTAGCTAATTTATGTATTTATTAGCAGAGCTCGATAACAAAACCGAACAGGCATATATAACTCCATTAAGTACACATTGTGGGGGGGTTGGAACTGCCCCATGTTGATGGCCAAATCGGGGGCATTTCGTATGATTGGGGCAGAGAGGGGGGACTCGGAGTGCGCAAATTTAAGCCGAAGCTGTCAATAATTTGCTTCCAATTATTTGTGGTTGCCCAAAGGGTCAATATGGGCAGAAAATGTATGCACGACTAGTAGATATCCTAGGCATGAACATTATGAAAATTTTAGAAGTAGCACTTAGGAAAGATTTGGGTAGAATGTGCAGGTTGTGAATGGAATAATGTAGGATAGAATGGGTTAGGATGACATGGGATAAGATGGAATAAAATAGATTAGATTAGTAAAGTAGCGTGTTGGGATTCAAAGAGATAAGCATAGGATTTGGAATAAGGATTTGGTTAGAATCAAATGTGGTAGAATTCAAAGCAATATATATACATGAAAATGGTGAACGAAGGAATATATTTTCATTTTATAAAAATACATTGTCGAATTCTTGAACAAAGTATCAATAAGTCGATACCATTTTGAAGGTCATTTCATTAGGACCCTCTCAGGGAAACCCATGGGCCAAAAAAAACTAGAACCATCGAATTTCACAAGCTTTTCTTCAGGAACAGGACAGTTGGTAATCATTTGACGTGAGATTTAGAGTCTGGACTTACGATTTAGCAGCGTCTCACAGAGGGGAATTCCACGTTGTATTCTGAGGTTTCTGGTTTCTGACCTTATGTGGCACCCATTCGACAAGGATCTTTTACTTAGTGTTTCCAGTTTTTCAAGTAGATCATAACCTTTTTCAGGTGCGTGACGATGATAAATTTTAGAATATCTTCTCCTTGCATCCATACTTAACATCCTCTTGAACACTACGAAGTCAAGCGACAAATACGCCATCCATTCTGTTTTTTTAGTACAAAATATTACCTTTCTAACGACATCTAGCCTAAACGATTAGATTTTCATTTGCTACTGACCTAAAATGTATTGTCGTTTACAACTAAAACACTATTTTGCCCATATTTCCTATGTGTTTCGAGTTGGTATTTTGAAATTTGGCACTCACCTAAGTTTTTATATATCCAACCATTCCGCCAAATTTCATAAGGATCGTGCTGCTATATCATACAGTGGCTATACAACTATAACACTATTTTTTCAATATTTTCTATATGTTGCAAGTTATTCTTCTAGGGTTTTCCATTATATATAGCGCTACCAAATTTCAAAACGATCGGAACTTAAAGCTAAAGTACGATTTCTCTCTAAGTTAAGATTTAAGTGCTAATTTTGGATATACTTAAGATAATTGTGCTTCCTATGAGTAGTTGAATATACATTGTATTTCAGGAAGCAAACCTGGTTTGAGAACGATTCCTTACTAGAGTTTTCATCGAGAAATATTGGAAGCTGCTTCAAAATCTTTGCCTTGAAAAATATACCCTATGCAAGTATATAATGTTGTCCAGAGTGTTAGCATAATAATAATAATAATAATAATAATAATAATAATAATAGTAATAATGCTCAGAGCTGTAAGAGGCCCAAGGTAGACTGGGCCAACATAAGTTACATGAAGTCCAGTGCAAATCCCCTTAATGCTGCAGGGACAACGAACCTATCAGCAGTTACGGCCCTCGAATGCGGGCCAAAATGTTAACTTAAGCTCCGGTCGTAAAGGCAGATGGAATACAATAATATATGTGGACCAATATCATGACAGTAGACGAATTAACAATATTATTTTTGATCAAACAACTGGGGGGAAACTGCAGGCATCAATATGTATCAATGTGTGCTAAGGCTACAATCCGTTGGCACTTAATGGACTTATCCTGAAGGGCCTTGAGAAACTTGAGCTGCTCGGACCATAACCTAAGACACGAAACTTTTAATTAGGCCTAATCAGTGCAGTTTAATTAAGCAAAAGTAAATTTCGATTGGTTTAAAGTGCAGCGCGAAGACCCTCCCTTTGAGTCCATTAGCTGGGCCTAATCAAATATTTATTTGCACATGTTTGTAATTTCTCTAAATGGTATATGGTATATGGTATATGGTATATGGTAAATGGTACGAAATTTAAATCCCACATTGAATAACTAATTATATTTGCAATTAAAGTGCGCTGGCAATTAATTAATGTGCACGTCTAACCACGCCCAAACGCCCAAACGCCCACACGCCCACAATTCCTCATGCTTCCCAACATATCCCGAACCCAAACCCAAGCCGAAACTCGTAAACAATCAAATGGACATGGCCAAGTGCAAAGTTTTAGCCACATTTCCGAGTTTTTCTGCTGCCGCAAAATCTATATAAATATTGATTAACATTGGATTAAGCCAGTTTACCCAGGGGACAAAACAACAAATCGAATCACACACCCCCACACACCCCCACACACCCCCACACAGCCCCACACCCCCACACAGAGCACTCGCTTTCCGTTTGTATATATATGATTCCATCTGGATTTCAGTCTTAATTATCTTGAACTTTTCGCATTTCTTTTGCTTTGGCACTTTTGCTTCCAATTACAATGGCAAAAACTTTTTTATTTAGTAAACCTTTATTTTTTCTGCTCCTTCTTCTTCCTCTTCTTCTTTTGAAGTCAAATCTTAGTTATATCGATGGACGGCAGCGTTACGTGCGTAGCTGTGGCTGCTCCATTAAGCCAAAGGTCTTGGGACTCGTCATGTCAAATGTCTATGCCGAGTGACCTTTATATTAAATCAAAGTTCCGATATTCCGAGAAATCAGCTTAGCTTGCATGGGGTAACCGGAGTTATCCGACATAAGATGGATTAGGCAGTGATTGCCGAGTGAATGTCGTAGATCCCAAAAATCAGCTTACGTAGACTAATCTATATTCAGCACAAATTTCCCAAAAGAATGTTTCAGAGCAAAAGAATTACGTTCATTATCGAAACCCTTCAGGGTTCATACTCAGCAAATTCTTGATCATATAACTTCCGTGTTTATGAACCGATCTTTCTGAAATTTGTGGAGGATATAAATAATAGGGTTATAAATAAGTTCTGAAGCTTTCTAATGAAAAATTGGTTACCTTTTTATGCTTCAAAGTATTCTCCTTTTTTTCCATTTTGCTGGCAAATCCCGGATTCGGCGTCGAAAGAACTATGGGCTTTGTTTTTGCTATCCATGGATCGATCCATTCTTTGACTTTATCATAGTTGGAGAGGTGCTACGGCCCAGACCATGAACCATCGATCGGATAAGATGGTAATCAGAAGGAGCAAAGTCCGGCCTATACGTCGGATAGGATAGCCGAAAATTGCGGGCGTTTTTCTTGCAATGCGCGGCACTTGTTCTGTTTCAACCATATACACAACATAAATTCCGAGCTTGTTAGGCTTATCCGTTGATGATGATGCATTGTTGGGGTATCCATACGCTGCCCGACGTTGAGTTACTCCATGCTCCAAGATTCTCCAAGTTCCTCTTGCTTTCGTGACGAGTCTTCATGTTTTCAATTCTTAATCCTCAAATTTTGGTGGCACTCCGGGTCTTCAAAATCCACTTCTGACTCGTTCGTTCAGCTAGATACGTTCGTTCAGCTAAAAAACGATCGCTTTCCCTTTTCATCATATTATAGTAATACTCGCAAAAACACATTATTCGGAACGAAATCTGGCATTATCCAAGCACACAGAAACAATGATGCTAACATTTCGGGGAATCACAGATACTGAGAAATAAAACCTAAATATCATATTCCAGATGAAACCCCGGCTTACCAAACAAGTAACGAAATCTGTTATCCAAACGCACGAACTTCTTAATACCCCTATGGGTATAAAATCTGTACCCCCGGGTGGCGTCTCTAGGCTTCATATCTTATGTCTCCATCTTCAGTCAAACCAATTCCAAAGGTTCCCATAGCACTTAATTTCTTAAAAACTTTTACGAAGTTAAAAAAAAAAAGAAACAATTTAAATAGATTTACTATTTTTATAGTACTTTCTACAGGTATCTCTCGGAGCAGATAGCTCTTATGTATTTTTTGGGCTATGTTTTTGAATAAACTGGAGTTGCTTTGGCTGCCTGCGGACCCCATCCTTATATATCTGGACTAGCAACTTCGCCTTTGGGATAAGCTTTTAAGCCAATAAATAACACGCTCGGTATTTAGCCTGATGCTCTCGCTGGAGTGGAAGAATCTAATGAAGTCCAGGCCCGGGTACCGTTAGTATGTTCCGAGTGCATTTGCCTGGGTTACCAAGCTAAATATTTGGCTTTCTGTTCAGTTTTTATACTCTTTTCGAGAATAGTATAGTCACTTTGTAGGACAGTATGTTATGGATTGAAGGAACAGTTATAGAACCGCAAAAGTTATATTCGGAATGATCAGGAGGACATAAGAAATCGATTGAGCCATGTCCGACCGACTGTCCGTCTGTTATCCTAATGGAACTTTTGTTATACGTCAGCACATTTGTCGGAACCGGTTGGCTCAGACCACTATATCATATAGCTGTCATATAACTGAAAATCGGTTTTGCCCATATTTCCCAAGCTTTCTATCGTATTGATCTGAAAGCTTGCACACTCTCAAGATTTTTTATTATAGACTGATCCACCAAATTTCAATAAGATCAGATTACTATATTATGTAGTTGCCTGATAAGCAAAAATCTGTTTTAGCCATATTTCCCGTGTTTTCGAACGTATTGAACTGAAAGTTCACATACTTCTATTATTTGTTATTATTTACCGCGACACGAAATTTCATTAGGATCAGATTACTCTATTACATAGCTGCCATATAACCAAAAGTCGGTTTTGCCCATATTTTCCATGTTTTCCAACGTATTGGCCTGAAAGTTCATATACTCGCAAGATTTGTTATTATCTATTGCCATATTCGAAAAGAGTATGATATTTTCGGCGCGCTGAAGATAATCTCTCCCGACTTGTTTGTTTTTATGGTTTTTGACCAAGTTAATGCAAAGTGGCCTGGTTCGTATTCGTATCAACAACAACAAAATGTTATGAATATTAAGCACCTTTTGACTTTTGTGCATAGCTGGCCAGAAGGTGGTGTGTGGGGGACAGGGCTAGAGGGGGCTGCTCATGGGCGTGGCAGTGGCAGAAGCTGGCATTTTCATATTTTGTAGCTCTTAAAGGCAGCGCCTGTCGAGTGTATCGACTTTGAGTGCGGAGGTGATTGGAAATTGGTTGTGGCAGGAGCTGTTGGGTAGTATCTTGGTAGTATCTCCCTGGTAGGGGGAGTGGTAGGGGTCTGAGTATGGGTCTGAGTAGGGGGCTCATACAGTCAGTAGCTGCGCTCTATATAGACTTTTGTGTACTTTCGCATCATGGCACATTATCATAGATGAAATGCAATTTCCACGGCAAAAAGCATGCCTCACACACACACACACACACACACACACACACAAAGCGAGTGCTATTAACCAAATGTGTGAGCAAGATAGAGGACATGTGTGAGAGAGATAGCTATATGCATAAAGTGCTTTTTTTGCTTCAATGATTTTTAGGCGCAACGCATTAATGTGCCTTTGTGGCATGTTATTGTGTGTGTGCGTGTGTGTGTGTGTGTGTGTGTGTGTGTGTGTGTGTGTGTGTGACAGACCGACAGATACTTTGGGTCCTCTATCTTGTATCTTGTATCTTTTATCTCTACTGTTTTATCTAGAACAACTTTTTAGCTCATGAACTTGGCCCTTTGGCCCTTTGGCCCTTTGGCCCTAACAGGGATCTCGAATGTCGGTACAAAAGCTGTTTGAACACATTCTTGCGGTTCATCTAAGCAATTAACAGACTTTTATATACTCTATACACATGTGCCCATCGAGCGATAACGCATCCCCAACAAGCTGTGAGTAATTTCCAATGTCAAAAGTTGATAGAGCCGATTTTGGTACAGGTTTTCACCCCAAAATACCTCATGAAGGCTAGACAGGTGCATAGGATATGCGCAAGGGTCGCGATTACCCTGTTCTCCATGCGACATCTGTACTCTATAAATCCGTGTTTTTCACTTGACATGTTAACAATTTACTCGATTTCATGCCGCTTTTTGGGTGAAAAATGAAACTCGTCTGCCGAAGTTTTAAAATAGTTTTTTATGCTAATTTTAATGCCAGAAATGGAAACAAGTTAAAATTTTGAGTTTTTAGATTTCAAAATTTTTTCAAAACAAAGGGGGGACCCTTACCAAAAAATTCAAAAAAATGTTGAAAAATTTTTTTTATGAAATCTATAAAATTTGAAAGTGGAACGAATTGGTATCAAAAATCATGAACAAAATGCTATAATAAGTCAAAATTAGGTGCAGTTTTGACTAAGTTATGAAAATTTGAAATTTCCTTCCAGAGATTTCAGATTTCAAAATTTTTTCAAAACAAAGGCGAGACCCTTACCAAAAAATTCAAAAAAATTTTGAAAAAAAATTTTTTTTTTCGATATGAATCAAATTTGAATGTAGAACGAATTGGAATCAAAAATCATGAACAAAATGGTATAATAAGTCAAAATTAGGTGCAGTTTTGACTAAGTTATGAAAATTTGAAATTTTCTTCCAGAGAACATTTCACATGATATAATTTTTCATATTAAAATTTTACTCGATTTTGGGCCGATTTTTGGGTGAAAAATAAAAATCAATTGCCAACGTTTCAAAGTAGTTCTTTATGCTAATTTTGATGCCGGAAATGGAAAAAAGTTAAAATTTTGAGTTTTTAGATTTCAAATTTTTTTCAAAACAAAGGCGAGACCCTTACCAAAAAATTCAAAAAAATGTTGAAAATTTTTTTTTTTTCCGATATGAATCAAATTTGAATGTAGAACGAATTGGAATCAAAAATTATGAACAAAATGCTATAATAAGTCAAAATTAGGTGCAGTTTTGCAGGCCGATTTTTGGGGTGAAAAATGTAACTTATATGGCAAAGTTTTAAAGTAGTTTCTTATGCTATTGTTTTATCTAGATATCCATAGTAGGGGTCTTCAGTGATTCTCTTTATGTATAGTACAATGTTTTTTTTTTTCTTATGTTTGTCATTTTTTCCGGACAACTTCTCAATATTTTAAATCAATAAAACTGGAAATGAGTCGTAATTGTCTCGGTTTCGATCAATCAAGTTGTCAACGTTGACAAACGTCGACCCATCGATCCATCGAGCCATCAGCCACAACATTGACAATTAATGACCCATTGGCACTTGCCACGGTTGCCACAGTTGTTGAGGGGACAGCGAGGTTGCCAGGTTGCCAGGTTGCCAGGTTGCTCAAGTTTAAAGACAGTTTCAAGTTTCGTTTTAGTTTCTGTTCCAGCTACCGTTATAGTTGTTGTTGTTGTGAATGAATCGGGCCTTAATTATGTATGCATGCGTATTAGGCGAACGAACACGGCCAAAGTTTTGCCGAGCAACCAGAACAACAACAACAACAACAACGGCCATAGCTAAAAATAGGCAAAGGCAACCCTGTTTAACCCGCGCAGAACGCAGCACCTTGGGCTGAATGGTTGCCCGCCGGCCGGGTCTCTCCTCCCATTGGGGGTCTCTCCTCCCATTTGGGGTCTCTCCTCCCAGTTCGAGTCTTTTCTCCCATTTGGGGTCTCTCCTCTAGGTACGGGTCTCTCCTCCCATTTGGGGTCTCTCCTCCCGTTTGGGGTCTCTCCTCCCGGCTTGGGTCTCCCCTCCCATTTGGGGTCTCTCCTCCCATTTGGGGTCTCTCCTCCAGGCACGGGTCTCTCCTCCCTACCACCGTGTCCCTCCTCATCCTGGCATTTGGCAGGTTGTGTTAATTAGCGTGCCGCATAAAATGGCTGCCGCATCGTCCAACTTTGCTGATAATGAAAATCGAGTTGTTTCTGCGTTTCATTCCTTTCCGTTTCGTTCCTTGCCGTTCCGTTCCTCGCCATTCTGTTCCCAGCACTTGTCGTTTGCGAAAGTTGCGAAAAACTTTCATCAAAGGTTACAATTTGTGCAACGGGCTCTTTGTTTTCACCAATAAGAGCACCCATGCTAGGCGCTTGGGGCATGTGGCATGTGGCATGCGGCATGCGGCAAGTTGGCCAGCTGAATTTGGCAGGTAACCGAATCGCGGCTGGCGGCAACTCTGTCAATGGCAACTGATTATTTAACAACATTAAATGCGGCCCGAACACTGTTTACTGCCCCCGAAATTGTGGCACCTACGCCCCTACCATGCCCCCACCAACCCTCCTCACACTTTCCACACCTTGTTGAAGTTGGTTTTTGTGGAAGTTTGTTTTTTTTTTTTTTTGGGCCAACCTGTTGCTCTTGAGACCAACTGCTTGACCAACTGACTTAAGGTTGGTTGCAGTAGTCGACTTTAAGAGTGACTAAATTAAAGATGTCGAGCCCATATTAAGCAAATTTCGGATGGGTTTTACAATTCTTTCCTATGCCTTAAAACTTTCTCTAACATGAAATCATATCTTTTACTTCGTAAATCTTTTAAAGAATCGTATACCATTTTGCAAGTTTCTTATTTCATTCTCCTTTTCCTTTTGTAACATCTTCAAAATTCGTATATCTTTCTTTATTCTTTTGTTCTTTTTCGCTTTCCTAAATCCTTATATTTTCCACTTCCATTATTTGTGATTCGGTTAATCCACACATTTCTGAGAATTTCCCTATTCTTTGGGTTTACCTTTCATAGCCTTCCACACTCATTTGCTCTTTCTTCTCTGTTCGTACTGTTCAGTCTTCTTCTATTCATCCTTTTCACTATCTTGCCCTCCATCTTCCCGAGAATCGTTTGTACTCTCTGTCTTCTTTTCATTCGCCTTCTTTCTTCTGTTAGTTTGTTTTTATTCTCCATGTTTCGCTTTGCTATCTATCGATCTATCTTTATCTCTTCTATGTTGATTTGGTTCTCTTTTTCCTTTCAGTCCTTTACTTCTTCTCCTCTCTCTTTTGGTCGATTCAAAACACTTTCTAGGAAGCTTTTGCTCTCTCTGGTTGGCTTGTTTTCTTTCTCTGTCTTTCTCCCTATTATCATAATGCTTCTTCTCCTTCCTGCTCTCAATCTTTCCGAGACTTTGTAACTCTACCACTATGCCTTTATGTCTTTCACTTTTTGGTAAGCTTTCGCTCTCTTCTATCTCCCTGGTTGTGGTTCTTGCGGAGTCTCGGAGAGTGATATATATACATTTTTCTTTTTCACTATATCTATTAATTTACCTCCGAATTGCTCTCAGTGATTCCTCCTCTTCTTTTCGCACTCTATCTCATTGTCTTTCCTACCTCATTCATCTGCAAATCTCGATCATTCTGTTTCGTTGTATATACGTTCCGTCGCCCTCTTTCTCTATCCCCTATATTTCCCTCTTACTATCTGTATCTTTCACTAGTTATCTTTCTCTCAACCTCTTCTATCCTCAATCTCTTTTGTCCACATCCCAAACTCCTAGCTCTTCCTCTTGCTCCCTCGGTACGGAGCTTCTTAATGACCTTCTTCACATAGTTAATTTGCTGTTGTCAAAACTTCTTCTTTTCGACTACTACGTACTCCCCCTAGCTTCCACTGACATCTACCTGCTCGGACTGTCTAGCTCCTTTGCCGCAACCATATACTTTCTACAACTCCAACATGGCCTCTATTCAGCTTTTCACCATGATTTTTCTTCTTTACGATTGTCACTACCCCTTGCACCACCCGGACTAGGTTCGCTTCCGACTTCCTCCCGACCCTTTCCCCTCAGCTGCACCACTCAATTTTCTTTCGAGCTGTCTCTGGGTCTACTCTCAGGTAGTGCTCGGTTGGACATTTGGCCCATTGCTCTTCTTACTGCCTGGGTAAACATCCGCATGCCGTTGATTTTCGCTCCGCTGCGTCGACTATACCCCGTCTTTGTACTCCAACTCCATCTCAGCCTCAACCTCAGCCTCAGCCATTGCCATAAGTTGATGTCTATTGTCTGTGTCTCCGGATAGGGGGCAGAGTGGGCAGCACTGGCAGTCGCAAGTGCAGCAAGTGGAGCGTATAAGTAAATGGTGCGCCCGAAAATAAATACGAGGCAGCAAAACGATGCCGCCAGGCAACCCTGCCCTACCCCAATCCAACCCCACCCAACCCAGAGCCAAAGCCAAAGACGGTGCCAGTGTCAGGCCCAGAGAGTCAAACAGTCAACGAGCCAGTCAGTCAGCCAACCAGGCAAAGAGTCAGACATCTGGGCAGCACTGGCATCGGCCAGGGTTGCCACCGGGTTGCCTTGCCTTGCCTGGCCTGGCCTGGCCTGGCCTGGCACTTGTGGCAAGTGTGGCAGGTGTGGCAAGGCACAGTTCATGTGGTGGTGGCGGCTGCCATGAAAATGAATAACAGGAGCCAAGCACCGTCGTCCTTGTCGGCATCCTCTCTATGTGGTAAAGGCCACATGGCAATAAAGTGAAATGCCCGCCGTGCGCCACTTAATTTGTTTAAAGCTCCTTGGCAAAAGTCTCGAGTGGCGAATCTTAAAGGGGGGAGGGGTTCGGGCAGCCCCCATACCCCAACTCCCCCTACTGTTCACACCCCAAACCACAATACTTACCCCACTCCGTTTTCTTGACAGTTGCAGAAATAATTTAACTTTGGCTTAAGAATTGTAAAATTTTACATTTTGACAATAATAAATCGATAAATTTTCGGATTTGAGAAAACTTATAAAGATAACCGCCAAATGGGTGCCACATTTGTTACAAAATATTTTAAGTTTTCGAAGAAAATTGTATGTATATGCACTTTGTGCGAAAGTTTGTATACCGAAAACTGAAGCAGCCCCTCTGGAAGGGGTCAAAAAGGTCCCCTAAAATGATTCCTTTGTAACTCTGTATGTCTCGCGGTTTTAAAGTTATCGTAATGAAACCTAATACACGGGCTTCTTTTGGTCAGAACGTGCCGGATCTGACCAATATTTAATTTTTAGTTATCATGCCTTTTAACTAAAACTTTGTTCATGCACATATTTCATGTTTTTCGAGTTATAACATAGAAATTTCAGGAACACTTCAAATTTTACATATTCTGTCGTTTCAACAATATATCATATAATTGTCATACAACTAAAACTTTGAGATTCTCATAAAATCCATGTTTTTCAAGTTATTACATTAAAATTTCATTAACTCTTAAATTATATCGTTATCTATCGCTCTACAATATTTCTTGGGATTACTACTTCATATAATTGTCACACAACTAAATCTTTGATTCTCCTATAATTTCCATGATTTTTATGTTCTTGTATTAACATTTCAGAAACACTAAGCATTCTACATCTTCAACCACCCCACAAAATTTTAAAAGAAACGCAACACTATATCTAATAGTTGCCGTACAACTAAAATTTTGTTTTCCCATATATTCCATGTTTTTTAAATTATCTGTTGCTCCACCAAATTTCATGATGATCAGATGATTATATCATATAGTTGCCATACAACTAAAATTAACTTACTTACTTAATTAGGCACTTTTCAGGACTGCAGTATATTTGGTTGAGTGATGCTATAAGATTTTATTAGATCGAAGTTTGAAATCACAGTTCGCTTCAATGCTCAAGGGTCCAAAATAAATATATACTTCCCACCAGCTTCGTAAAGTTTGTAAAATCTGCGATGAATCCTCTTGTTAATTTCAAGTCCTGCTTACTTTGGCTCCATAGATTCAAGTTGCCTGAAAAGTCGAATTTGTACTAGACTTTCGGGGGCAAAAGTGGGAAATAAACAACCCAACGACCCTTTGCAGCTTTCTGCCCAATCGCAGCGGGAAAATCCCTGTTCAGGAGTGTCTTTTCTGCATTGTCATGCTTACAATGTCTGCCTTTAATTTGCAATTGTTTCTTTCCCTGCCACCGATGCCATAATGATTGATGGTATTCCTCGACGGGCCAGGTGGGCTTTCTTTTTACTGACAATAATTTTTCATGCCAAGCAACTGCCAGTCAAATATTTATAAGAAGTTGAGCTACAGACCCGGCTTTTGGGCCCCAAAACTGGCAATCCGGTCGGGCCGGGAATGCGTTAAGCTGATAACATAAAGAAAGCAAAATTTGCGACAAATTTGTTTGCGGGTTGGGGCGGTGGGTTGTAGGTTAAATCGGGCGCGTAAATACGCTAAGTCAACAAGGCGGGCATGCAGTAGGGGGCGTGGCAGGCAGCGGAAGGAAACAAGTTAAATGCCAAACGTTAGCTGCCTTTGCACTTATTCAATCAAAATCAAAATCAAAATAAATAAACATAAATGTTGTAAGAAGTCAAGACTTGAAAAACAAAAGCAACAGTAAAGAAAGTACGGAAGGATTATCTCTGGCGCGACGAAGATTTCATACTCTTTTCAAAAAGAGCGGTATATAAGACTGAATCTTGAGACTATGTCAACTTTCACTCCAATACCTTGGAAAACGTGGAGAATATTGGCAAAACCGACTTATGGTTATAAGGTAACTACATGATATAGTAGTCCGATCCTGATGAAATTTTGTAGAGCGATAGATAACAATGAATCTTCGGAGTATGTAAGCTTTTTTTTTAATACGTTGGAAAATATGGGAAATATGGACAAAACCGATTTTTGGTTATATGACGGCTATATGATATAGAAGTCCGATCGTTATGAAATTTGCTAAAGCGATAGATAATAATGATCCTAAGGAGTATTTGAAAACATAGAAAATATAGGCAAAACCGATTTATTGTTATATGACAGTTATATAATATAGAAGTCCGATCCTGATGAAATTCGGAAAAGCGGTTGATAACAAAGAATCTTGGGAGTGTATAAGCTTGCATTTTAATACGTTGAAAAATATGGAAAATATGGACAAAACCGATTTTTGGTTATATGACGGCTATATGATATAGAAGTCCGATCGTTATGTAATTCGGTGAAGCGGTGGATAATAATGATTCTAGGGAGTATGTCAGCTTTTAGTGATATAGAAATTGGATCCTTATGAAATTTCATGAAGCGGTAGATAATAAAGTATCAAGGTAGTGCGTGAACTTTTAGTCAAATGTGTTGGAAAACATGGGATATATGGGCAAATCCGGTTTTTTGCTTTATGACAACTATATGATATAATGGTTCGATCCAAACATTTCTTACAAATGAGTTGATGCTTAGCAAATGAAGGATATGTCCCAAGTTTCATTACGATTGCTTAAAAACTGAGGGACTACTTTGCATACATAAAGTCGGAAAGACGGAAAGTCGGGAAGACGGACAGATGGACAGACAGACGGAAGGGCAGACTGTCCTCCTGCCCATTCGGATTGTAACTTTTGGGGAGCCTACGGCGTTTCCTTCAATGCATAACATACTTTCGGACAAAGTGAATATACCATTTTCTTCGAAAAAAGAGTATAATCAGCAAAGTCAGGCGACTTTCCCCAAGAGAAAATTTCAGACAGTAGGGCAACAGAGGGCAGGGGGCACGCCACGTCGATTGTCAAGCGTTGCTTTTGATGTTGTCGACCTCCGTTTGCCAATTGATAAGCAAATATGTGCAAACAAATTGCAATTCACTTGTGAGCACTCACTCAGTATATAGTATGTATAACTGTATATATATAGACGACAAGCCCCCCTTTGCACCAGACCCACACCCTCATCCTCTCGCTCTCCCTTACCTCCTCCCAAGCCCTTGCTCATTCTCATTCTCATTCATATTCCCAATCGTATATATATGTATATGATGTTGCATCAATCCCCCTTTTTTGCTGCTTATCGCATTGGGTTCAACTTTCGCTTTCCTTTCATACTATATTTATATATTCGTATTGTTGTTGTCTGCTTTATTTTCTTTAGCCCCCCCAACCCGAGCTCCAGATAACCCATCTCTGGGCCCCAATGGATTTTATTTGCAATCAAAGTGCAGTTTGCCGCTTTGAATGCGCTGCCATAAAATTTGCTCATCTCTCGCCAGCTGCTTTATGACCTACCCAATCGTATTGCCCCCTGGCTCTGGGCCTCCTCTACGTATTCCCATGCACATCAAATTACACATGGAATTGAATGGATTGTAGCAATACCATGAGCAGTAGCTGTAGCTGAGGCCAACGCATTTTACCCCAACTTAAAGCTCAAACTTATTTCGAATCGAATTATGCAACTACCTAATCCTAAAGCTCTATGGAACTGGGAACTTGAAACTGATTAGCCAGGCCCGACCCAGACAGGAAACAGGCAACAGGTTCAGCAAAATCGAATCGGATTTAACCCACTTCAGACCAATACAAAAACAGAATGTAATCTTCGATGTTTCGAATATAATCCTTCCTCCCTAAATTATATCATCCAAATCATTAAAATTATTGTCTTCATTTCTCATTTGAATCGAGTTTTATAAGGATTTCAAATAAACGGCCCCCAGTGGCAGCCTTGACATCCTCCTTTGCGTCCTTCTTCTTGGTCTCATTGCGCTCCTCATAACGCTTACAAGCCTTACACACCTTCTGAGAGCGGGTCTCGGAATCGTCAGCCGACATCTTCTTCTGGCAGATGTACTTCATGAGGATGCGCTTGTTCTTGAACTCATTACCCTTGACCATTATGTAGAGCTCGTGGTAGAGATGGCAATTGATTATCTTGCTGTCCCGGAACTTATTCAGCAGACGAAGCTGCACACGCTCACGCAGCATCCAGAGCACCTTGGTGGGGTTACGGGCATTGGATGCATCCTTGCGCTTACAGAAGTCCCAGTCACGACCCTTGCGAGGTCCAACGAGTGACTCCTTAAAGATCAAACCATCCTTGTACCGCTTGCCGAAGACACAGCGACGTCCCTTGCCAGGTGCTATGACTGACACCT
>JBANCY010000436.1:0-33525 GCA_037040045.1 Phorticella flavipennis | reverse complement strand
CCTGAGCAGGAATCGAACCTACGTCTCTTTGTTTGGCAACCCAGTGCGCTATGCACTGGGCTACCGAGACCCCCAATGTAAATTTTTACTATCATAAAATTGATGATACGTCTGTCATACTTTGAAAATGAACTGTTACCAGGGCAATTGTTAAAGAAAGTTACCCATCTGCCGGGTCATCAAACTCGCTTTATAGCTGGCTTTTAAGAGACATTTGAATGTTAGGTATTAGGATTTTCACGTTTTATCTACGTTGAGGGACACAAAATTGAAACATAAACCCATCTTTCGGGTTTGCCATTAGGAACATGTGAACATTATGTTTTAAGAACATTCAGGACCACAAAGTTCCGGGGACTCGGTGGACCAGTGGATAGCGCACCGTTCCGCCAAACAAGAGTTGCGAGTTGGAATCCCACTCATGTCGATATAGGCATGAACCTTGTAGAAAAACTAGGTTGTGGCGTAGAATTTGAAATCCAATCATGTAACAAAAAGTTCTTCAGTGAAGGAAGCCAGAAATAAAGGAAAATAATGCTTCAGGTTTTGACCCGATAATAATTATAATAATAGGAGCACAAAATTAGAACGTAAACCCATTGTCTGGGTAGGATTATAACCGTACCGCACTTAAGGTTGAAGAAAAACGTAACATAGCAAAACGAGGGGCGATTCATAGGTTTTGTTTCGTTTGTTTCGCTCAGGTCTTGAGCTGTCACCCTGTACAGATAATGGATAATAATACTCGACGTAGAAGTTTTTTCCGTTTTTTCCGCACAGAGTCGAAAAGTTTAGCACAAAGTTCAGAATGTTTTATGATAATATTTGTTTGTGAGGTTCTTTAATAATTATGATGTTATAATTACGACAATTTACTAAGTCCGTCACGTAGCGTCACGATTGTCGTTCCCGTTCACGTTGCCGTTGAGGGGTTACCACTTCCGTTCGAAAACAGTTTTGTTTATTTGCCACTTGGCGATAATTTTGGAATTTTTTTTTGGGTTTTTTTTTTTATTTTTCAGCTATTTTTATAGAGCTTTTTGAGCCACAAACCGGTTTGCTTTGAAAAGTAATTAAGTGTCAATCATTTTCTAACTAAATATATTATAGATTTTTAAACTGAGTTCTTACTTATCAAAATTTTCTGGTTTCATACCTGTAAATAGATAAGAAGAAGAAGTTTAAATTAATTTTGAGATTATTATTATTATTTTTTGAGATTTTATCATGAGATTATGAGAGCTGGGGAACACTTTCACTGAGCATAAAACCTACCCTAAAGCAATTTGTGGGGCGTACTTTTAGCTATTTGTACTATGTGATTTTTATTTATAGTTCTTTCTATATGTATATATAGACATATATATATATATATATGCACAGTTATATATATGTATTTGTATATGTAAAACTTTTAGTTTTGGCTTTGGTTTTGCGGCAATTTTCGCCGGTCGCTCGACGGCAACTGAAACCGACTGACAAACTGAAATATGTGAAATTATTAAAATCCATTCAATGGCATCACATCTAAGTAGAAGTACACACACTTACACACACACACACACCAACACACACACACATATACACCGTCACATAGACACCCAACACACATTTTTACAGCAACTGAGCGATGCGCTGTCAATTGAACCACAGCGCTGACATTAAGAAAAAAGGCTAGTTTTAGCTAGATTTTGACTCTGCAGTTAGCTTTTTCCTTAAATACTTTCATCAACATTATTATATGGCCATAACAACACCAACGGGTCAAACCCTGTAGCACTATTTTCCTTTATTTCTGCACTGAAGCACATTTTTACGTGCTAGTATTTCAAATCCTACGCTGTAACCTAGTTTTTCTAGGGGGTTCAAGCTCAAATCGACATGAGCGGGACTCGAACCCGCACCTCTTGTTTGGCGGGACAGTGCACCAGCCACTGTTCAACCCCTTTGTTCAACATTGCACATATTAATATTAAAATTGTATCGCATAAAGAGAAAAAACGGATTCAATAGGATCCAATAATATATCTAGTTTAATAGCTCTCAAATTTGAAAAAACACGCTCTAAATTCATTCAAAATATATTTCTATAAGCTTCATAGTCTTAGCTTAAAAAATAATGCGATATTTCCATGAATGTAACAATAATTCCTATAAAATATGGTCAAGCGAATCGTCTCAAGTAAATGAAAAAATGTTGACAAAGCTTCAAAAGTTTATAAAAGTTTTTACTATGTAAATAAACCTTATTGTCAATTTATTCTGCCTCGATTCGAAAATCTTTAAAAGCTAACTTCCCATACAGAAATTCTTATTATTATATTACGATCCTTACAAATGTATTCTGGAATCAACTTTCGCTTTGTCATAAGGATAATACTCCATTTGAGAGATTGACTAAAAGAAAAGATAGCAAAACCTTTAGGACTATATCGAGCAGATACTCATATTCAGTTTGACATATATCATATGTATATATAATTAGATCGTAAATAACGGAAAATTTGACTTGGAAAAATATAGATGTTATGATGTTTTGATGATTATACTTAGGATATATTTTCAAAAATCCCCTCAATCATTGTGAAATGATATAGTGAATCGAACCGTTCAGACAAATACGAAAAAACATGAAAACAATGGATGATAAAAAATGTTCTATGTAAAATTCAATACGATAAACAATCGGTTACAAAAAAGCTCCTTAATTCAAAATCATAAATATGAACTATACAATAATTTTTGTTCTCTTTCGACGATTCAAGAGTTAATCCTGTATCCTTTTTCGAAGAGCACAAAGTTTTTACCACTAGCATTGGGAATTTTTCTACAATATTTTTCAGATTTCTAAAAATTTTTTGACTCGAAAAAAGCGAAAAGTGCAAAACTGATGCAGAATAGAATATAAAGTGTGTTCCATGTTTCTGTTGATGACTGGAACTGGGGGGATTCTGTGTGCAAGTGTGGTAAGGGTTTGGGGCAGCGAAATGTATATATATAAATTTATATATATATTTGTTATGAATATGACACTCGGCTAAGGTTGTTAAGAGTGTGTCTGTGTGCCGGTGTGTGTGGATGTGCTTTAAATGCAGGCGATTATCTTTAGGCGCTCCACTAATCTCTGAGACGTTGAAGGTGGGGGGACTTTGGGGGGCAGGGCGTGGATAGGGCGGTTGATGGGTTGCTCTACTCAGGCCGTGTTCACATGCAATGGAAACAGTTTAAAGATCGTTTTCTGTGTGCAATTCTGATTGTGCTCTAAACTGGAGCACAGCCGACCGACCACAATGACAATCAATAGTTTCACACTTTCCATTTGATTTCTGATTTCAGATTTCAGATTTTTACTTTTTTTTCTTTTTTGTAACAAAGAAACTGTTGAAGAGTTCAACAATACCTAAAAGAAGAGAAATCTAGCACTTCAGTAAGCACATATAGAAGCTTTAGCGACAGTTGTGGTTTGAGGTAAGAAATGGATTACTTTTTCCCCATACTAATAACTATGAAAATTTAAGCTTACCAAATGGATTTCCCTTAATCTAGCACTTCAGTGAGCACATATAGAAGCTTTAGCGACAGATGTGGTTTGAGGTAAGAAATGGATTACTTTTTCCCCATACTAATAACTATTAACATTTGAGCTTACCAAATGGATTTCCCTTAATAAGCAGCACCCCACCTTTGTCACAGTTCCAGTAAACAGCTTATACATTCTAGATTCCTAGATTCCTACCAACAGTTTGTTTATTTGTTCTAACAGATCTTATCTTTAGGTTTATAGTATATGTTATTCTTTCTGGAGGCAAGAATTATACACATTATAGAGTCGTCAAACAAAAAACAATATAATCTCACATTATTGTTACTAATTTTTCATATTGTATATTTAACATCTTGATAGATCGATAATAAAATACCATTTTTGATAGTCTAAACTGAGTCACATTTCTTTTCTTTTTTTGGCCTAAATCAATTCAAATTTTCAAGTGTTTGCCAATTGCGTATTTAGTTATCTGAAGAGATTTATGATTATTGTAAAGTGCCTAGAGTTTTGACAGTCTATATCATATAGGTAATAGCTATAGGTAAAGCACATACCTTCTTAAAATTCTATATAATTATATCCAAAATATTTAAATGACGTCAATGAAAGTGCCATTGTTTTGGCAACGGTAATTGCATAGCAGAGGCCAAATTTGAATAGATGTCTAGACCAAATATGTCAAGGCATTATACTATATATCTACATATATCTTTATCTATCAGTTTGACAAATGCTTATGTGCTCGCTCTTTGCATGCAAATTGCAAATTGGTAAATCAAGTGCTCTCTAAATTGATCAGATCTCGAGACAGTTTGTTAACTGGCTCGACGGGATATCATCTATTGTTTTTTCTTAATTTTCGGGGTCTTTGGAATGTGACCAAAGACCCGTCTGTGACCTGAAAGGTTTGGCCTTGACTCTGTCTGCATAAAAATAAAAACCAATTAACGCCCAGAGAATTTTGCAATTTGAAAGTACTTGAAATCTTGATTTATGTTAACTAGAGATTTAAAAAGTTTAAAGATGTGTTATGACATAATTCGTTGGGGTTTGAAAGCACATTAAAGCTTCAAAGTTGCCATGATGCGAGAGCTTTAGAAATGGAAAAGTTGTTCTAGAGCGCATTGCTATTTGAAAAAGCTGTTTGATAAGCTTTTTTTAGTACATTAGCGCTTAATTAAAGTATATTAAAGCTTAGCTGAAAATATAGTTAAAATCTAATGTTATCAACTCAAGCTTGAAACACTGAAAAGTAACAACATTTTATACCTGAGCTTACGTTTAAGTTCAAAGCACATTACAAACCATCATGTAGATAAGTCTGAACTATTTGGGGTCAAAACTTTGTAACAAACTCAGGATGATCCCATTAATGAGTTTACTTTTCTGACAGTAGATAGAAAAGCACATTAAAATAATCGCAAGTTTTGCAAGGTTTGTATGAGTTCCTATTGAATTCTTACTTTTAAGGGTCAAGAAGTAATGTATAAATAATTTCACTTTATTTTCAAAGCAGATGTTAAGCTTTTTAAGCGCATTAAAAGCTTACTATCTATTCGTTATTTGAATTTTCTTTGAAGGCTTATAAATATAATCCAAAAGCACATCAAAAGTTTTTGTAGCGTTTAAAAGCCAAAAGTTCTGTCAACTCAATTCTTCTATGATTTAATGATACTAAACAAAATCTGACTCTAGGCTATTAAAAGCACATTAAAAACCTTTTAACATTTCAAAGGTTTTAAAAATGTCAATAAAAGCTCACTCAAAGTATTCGACAATAATCATGTTAGGAAATACAAAAAATGTTTGCTTTGTAGGAAGTTCTTGAAAACCAAATTCAAAGCACATTAAAAGCTTTTGTAAAAGCTCATTAAAAGTATTTAAAATTGCCTCAGAAAACAATGCTTTAAGCAAAATTCCTGCTTTGAATCTTTCGAGCCCCCAGTCAAAAGTTCATTAAAGCTTCCGAGCTTACCTGTTTGACACCTGTGCAGCATCGCAGACATCCATATCCTGTTTGTCAGCTCTTCTATTGTCGCTCTCGGTGAGCAGCAGGACAACGGGCGTGGGCAGAACCTCGTCCAGTATGTGATTGTTGGCTTGTGCCTTGCTCAGCAGAGTGATGGCTGCCGACGAGGAGCTGGAGGCGGAGGACGAGGTGGTCGATGAGTTCGAGGACGTGGTCGAGGCATGCGAATAGACGGGGGAAGGTGCCGGCAAAGGCTTTCCGGCCGTCGGCTGCTTGGACGAATGCTTGTTGGAGCTAAAGCTGCGCCGTATCGATTGCAGGCTTTGTCGCAAGAAGGATTCACGTTTCAGCCGCTTTGTTGTGGCCATCGGCGTGCGCTCCTCCAGCAGGATGTGCGACGAGGCCGCCTCAAAGTGCACCTTGGCCGGCAGCGAGAGGGGGCGTGGCAATGTGCCAGCTGCGCTCGGCCGATGCTCGAGCAGCTCCTCGTATTCGTGCAGATTGCGACGCAGCAACTTGGCCTCGGACTCACTGATGACATTCTCATCCGTCTGCTCATCCGTTTCGCCCGTCTCCTTATCCTTATCTTTGCGTTTCATCTTTGGCTTTTTGTTGGGTTTGTTGGGCTTGGTTTGTTTCGCCTGTTTTTTGTTGTTGTTGCGCTGCTTCTTTTTTCCGGATTCGGAAGTGGCCGATGTCGTCGTCACCTGGGCCAGAATGAGCGATTCAATATCCGGAAATGGCTGCATATCCGGTGATTTCAAGAGTTCCGTATCCGGCGCGCTAATCGTTGACATTTTGGCACTTTTCTTGGACTTGGACGGACTGGGATGATGATTGTGATTCTTATCGATAAAACTGTAGGATTTGATGAGAAACAAATTCGACTTGTTCTTTTTGGCCTTCAGCTGTTGCAATGTGCTCTCCGTGTCCGTCCAGGGTTCAGAATTTTCACTGATTGTCGACATGTTGATGATGATGATGATGTTATTGTTGGGGTTTCTTAAGTTTTTAGCTTTTTCTGTTCTTCTTTTTTTTGTTCTTAATGCACCGTTAATGTTTCTCGGCTAATTTACACAACATTATTTTTCACACGGGGGAAAATCACTAAAGGGCGTCGGAAAATTGAAGCTATTTTTAAGCAAATTTTTTGGAGTGAGACACAACGAGAGAGGTTGAGATTGTGTGAGCTTTGAAAAGCTCTGGGGTCGCTTAGGAGTTACGAAATTTCGGAAGTATAAACACTTTTCGAAGTAAATAAATAAATTCTATTCAATTTTAGCAGCGTTAACAAGTTGTGAATTACAAAATAATTAATTTAATTGGCTTAGATAATGCGCTAAGCACGTGTCGAAAGTGCTAAATACTTTTTCATTAACAGACAAAATCAAGTTTCCAAATGTATCTAGAGAGTGGGGTTTTCCCCTAACTAAAGTTAAGGGGTTTTTTATGATTACGTTAAAATAAATGAAGTTTGTCGAAGATTATATATTTTCTATATATATGAACAGATGTTGAACGGGCTTATATATATAAAAATCAATTTATCTTTGTCTACCGATTAATCTTCATCTTCACAAAGTGTATATATATTATATACTTCAAAAAGTATACGAAAACAAGTTAAGGAAGCTGTATTTTGGGCTCATTGAAGATTTTATACTCTTCTTGAAGAGTTGGTAAGCGTTTTTATATGGGACCCAGAAAACTAAACTTTTGAAAAAGAGAATTTTTTTGTCGTAAAGGTGATTGGGAGCCGCGATGGACCAGTGGATAGCGCACTAATACGGAACCAGAAGAAGATAGGGTGATTCGAACCTACGAACTAAGAAATATTAGGCATAAAAATCAATAAAATGTGATATATTTAGTTCCGTGTGATATATGTAGTTCAGTTTCGCCGTCCTAGTTTCTTTAAATATATGATAAGAAGAGAATTTGCAACGACTTTAAAATATCTTAATTTTCCGGTTTATATAGTAGACGGATGCTATTGAAATTTGGTAGAATCCCAGGTAATAGGTTAAGCAAAGTGACTATACAATTTACAAGGGCCTAAGAACCCGACTAATAGTGTTATGGCAGGTATACGATAAAAATGATGCTATGCGCAGAATTTCCGCTAATGAGGCAGACTGACCTGAAACTATCTATACATATTTTTACCTGCTGATGATTTTTGGTCTATGATGCTATTGTTTATAGTTCTTACAAATGGCATATATTATAATATTTACTTCGAAAACCTGTATTTTTTCTCCACTATTTTAGATTTCCTGTTTTTAAACTACTAAAAACATGTGACAAATTGTGTCTACGAAATCAGCAACCCCACCACGGGGCCCACTCTGGTCGTCAGACGGGCGAAATCTGCCAGTGATAAGAGAGGGAGGGAGAGAGAGAGAGGGAAACGGAGTAGAACAGCTGCTCGAATTATGCGTGAGTGCGCCAATAGATGGCGACACACACAGCAGCCGCCCGGCATTTATCAATGTGTGCGCTCTTTCTCGCTCTCTCTCTCTCTCTCTCACACGCTCACGTTGTGCGCTTCTTACGCATAGATAAGATGTTGTTGTTGTTGTTTTGGTTGTTGTTGTTGTTTTGGTTGTTGTTGTTGTTTTGATTGTTGTTGTTTTGTCAAGTTGTTTCGGCCGTTTCTTTGGCTTTACCACATGTTATATTAGTTTGTTGTTGTTGTAGCACGATTCTTTTTGTTGTTGTTTTTTATTTTATTTTAATTTATTTATTTTTTTTTGATTTTTTTTTTATTTTTTTGCATTTATTTTTGGCCACGACACGCGGCCAACAACAATTTCCGTCACTTTTGCTTTATGATGTCACTTGGCCGTCTCTTTTGGGCCCATTTGACGGTTACGTCTGTGATTTACCGTTAACGTTTGTCGTTTTTTTTACAAAAACAAAAATAAAGAACTAACAAAAAAAGAATGTGGGAAAAGCGGCCAAAACGCTGCCGCCGCCTGCAAAGCTTTCGCGTTCTCTTTCTACTCTGTATGGCTATTGTCTATCTCTCGCTCGCTCGCACGCACTCCACAACTCGCCGCCCGTCCGCGTTGTCGTTCGCTTTCGCACTGAATTTGAAATGAAAGCGTCGCCGCCGACAGACCAAAACGTCCAGCGACGGCGACGGCGGCCGCGACGTCGGCAGAGGCAGCAGCGGCCACATGCAGACAATATAAATACGCGTGTCTCTCTCGGCCGCTGCCGCTGCCTCTGCCTCTGTCTGTGTGTGCCTGTCCGTACGTGTGTGTGTGTGTGTGTCTGCGCTTGTATTAAAACTTCTTCTGCCGCTGCCGCCGCGTTGTGCTTATCATGCGTTGGCGTCGGCGTCGACGTTGACGGCGCTGCTTCTTTGTTATTGTTAAGAAATTTAACAATGAAATGAAAGATGGAAGAAGAAGAAGAAGAAGCAGAAGAGGAGGAAGAAGAAGCAGCTGCTGCAGCAACGGTAATAAAGTCCATTCTGCAATGCAAGCACAGTGGTTCAATGCAAGCGAAGCACTGCATAAAATGTGCAATGGGTTCAAGGTTGAAAATAACGAAAGATAACATTGTAAATGTTTGCATAAATATCGGCTGGAAATTCAATAAGGCAAGAGATTGTTTTTTTTTCCCAGAAATAAAGGAAACTAGTGCTTCAGACTGTGACGCGAATGGGGTTTTAATGCCAAAGTTGGGTACAGAAGCTTTTCAAAAAAAATGTTTACTTCTTTTGAATTAGTATTACAGTCGAATCCCGATAATTCGAAATGCCAAGGGGTTTGAAATTTTTTCGATTTAGATGAGTTTTTGATATAACGAGATTTATATTAATAGGGTTTTTTTTCAGGGGACCAGGAATTTAATAGCATTATCGCGATTTTCGATTAAACGGGGGACACATTATCAGGATTCGACTGCATAAGGTAAGAGATTGTTTTATGTGTAGGGCATAGCAGCATGCTCAAAAACCTGTATATATCTTTTAAGGGTCTGCTCAGGAACAATAAAGGAATCGATTGGGCCATGTTCATCTATTTATCCCACAGTTTTTTAGCTGCCATATCAGCAATGTATTATTACAGTCGAACTTCCCTATAATGAATATTGACGGGACCAGAAAATCACTTCATTATATAGAAACTTCATTATACAGAAATTATATTTATATACAATGAAATTGGAACGAAAAAGTTGTGTGTTTGAAATCAATTCATAATAGAGAAAGCTTCATTGTCATAACAACCCAATCGCGTCAAAGCCTGAAGTATTATTTTACTTTATTTCTGCTGCCTTCACACAAGCACTTTTTTTACGTGGGCAGATTTCAAATCCTACGCCACAACCTAGATTTTCTGGAAAGATCATGCCTATATCGACATGAGCGGGACTTGAACCTGTTTGGGGACCGAGGCCCCCAGTACTCGGTACAATATTATCCTAAATTGCCAACCGTAGGGCTGAATGGAACTTTTTTTTTGAAATTTGTTTACCCTCCCAACTTAGAAGAGTGTGAAATATTTGGTTAGCCGCAGATAAACTTTTCTCACTTGTTTTCAATACTATATTTAGTTTTTTCGCTTTGGACTTAAGAAGTAAACAATTATTCACATGACTAAAATTGAAATGCTTGAGGTCCAGCGGTGTGTAAAAAATATATATGTACATATAAGATGAAACACTGTTTTCAACACAACGAAGATTTCACACTCTATGAAAAATTAATGCAATGTCATTCGATAAGTTCACGACAAATTGCGATAATATCAACGAAATAGTTATATTTACATGAATCATAGATTTTTGAATATATCTGAAAAGTATATAGTCACTATATAGGTATATATGGTATATATCGTTTAGTGTATCTGCTAGAAGTTTTCTTCTGCGTAATTATTGTCTTTGGCACCACTGTACCATGACCGTGGCTTGCAGCTATTCCTGCTGAGAGCGTACGTACGCGCTCTCTCGCTCTCCACTGGCCCTCTCAGCAGCAGCAGCTGATGCTTTGTATCTTTATCTTTATCTGGCAGCTGCCAAGCCGAAGCTTCGCAAGGAGCAACAGCTGATCGCAGCGCATTAACCGTTAGACGTGCTCTCCCTTTTGCGCACCTTTCGCTTGAATTGTTGTTTTTTTTTTGCAGTTTCGTTTTTATACCCTGCTCCCATTTGAAAAATGGGAAGAAGGGCATAATAGTTTAGTTGGCATGTATGTAACATACAGAAGGAGACAGACCCCATAAGGTATATATATATATTCTTGATCGGCATCGATAGCCGAGTCGATTTAGCCATGTCCGTCTCCCATCTGTCTGTCTGTCCCCCTGCACGCGCCGATCTCGGAAACCACAAAAGCTACAGACTGGCATGAAGATTCGTGCATAGCATACGCAGTACGAGTTTATTTCAAATTTCGGATGCCACGCCCCCTTCGCGCGATAATCGATAAAAACGATTTTCGATAAAACGGCCATAACTTTGGCAGCAATTGACACTAAATTCGGTAAATAGGGTCATAATTAGAAAGTGCAGAATGAAATTTCCCAAAATTTTGATACACTTCTCCATTTTTCCGGAAAATGACGAAATATGTATAGCAGGCACAATATAAATTTGGTATGTGAGTGTTCATGGATAGCACACAGAAAGTGGCATCCAAGCTATTTTTCCATCCTAATTAAGTTCCCTATAAATTGAATAAGTGCTTATATTTTCTACAATCATCGTCAACTAATCCTACAAATTTCAAAACGATCGGATCATAAATACGGAAGTTATAAGACTCAGGATTGGCCGAAAACGGGCTAAAATGATCAAGTGTGAAAATGTATTATGTCACCTGGCGGCTAAGCTGTTCTAGCCTGGAACACGAAATTGGAACTGTAAGTCCGCATTGCATTTCATATTCCTCGACTGGGATCAGGGTATACGCGCAGTCGAGCACTCTCGACTGCAGCACACTATCTTGTTGTTTTTGTTTTGGTTTTGCTTTGCTTTGGTTGACCTTAAAAGATGTTGGTCAATGCACACACACACACACACACACACACACACACACACACACACACACATGCAGACAAGATTGAGTGATTTCCCTTCGGATGATTTGTCAATTTTTGCAAAAAACGAAAAAGAGTGTAAAGAGAAATATAAAAAATAATGGCCATCGGCATTATTAACCGGCTTTATCTGCAACCCCCCCTGCCCCACACGCGTACCACGAACACACACACACACCCCCCCCCCACTGCACACCCACTAAACAAAGTTCTTTTTGGCGTCAATTGAACTTTTTACCATATTTTTAGCGATAAGAGCTAAGTCAGCTTTGCGCATCCCTTTCAATACCCTGTAATAGTTTTCGTAGGAAAGGAAATTTGAGTCGCATGCTCAATTGATCATTAGTTTTGAGGGTAATTTTGCGACGTCAATGCCGCTGCCGCTGCCTCTGCTGGCGTCACTGCTCGCATTTTTGACGCGTTCTTGGGAAATTTTTGTGTTTTTCTATAATTTTTGTTTTTGTTGTTCGATTGTTATGAATTTTTCGGAATTCTCTAATGACACATTGTGTTCTCTATATACGAAATTTAAAAATAAAAACATAAAAAGTATGCTCATAATTTATGATAATATATTTTTTGGATACGGATAGCAAAATTTATGTACTAGGAAAGAGCTGAAATTTATATACTTAAATGAATTTTTAGGGAAAAGTGGGTTTTTTTCAATAACCGTTGCAATATACCATCAAAACACCCGCTTTGATATGTTAATAGATATATGTACATAGAGGTATGTTCTCTTTACGCCCAGCGTTTAACGATATGGCAACACTGCCATTAAGTGCTGCACTCTGAAACTGTGAATGGGTTGGGATGTGGTGACACTGTCTGGCGCCCCCCATAGGTTTTATGTGTAGACCGCAATAAGCTCATTGCCGCCCCACGTTTCAGACCCAGACCCAGACCCAGACCCGAACCCGAACCCAGACCCACTGGCAGCCACCCCAGCCGTCTTGTCAGGGTCAACCTAGAGATGGGCAAAACAAAACCGCAACACAACAAACGCAACCTTCATTTTATCTAACTTTTGATCTGGCGGTTTTGCGCATACCCTGTAAAAATCAAAAGAAGCAAATGAGGTGTTTTGAAGTGGAGAGAAGGCGTATTGTTTTATCGTTTAAATTTAAGGCGAGAATTTCTAGCAATCTTTCCTGTTTTCCTTTGAGCCCATAGAGCAGTTAGCAGTTATGTAAGGACCATATCTATCAAAAGTCTTTGCCATCTAATAAAATAAATCTAAGTTCGATGTAAGCGTTAATTTGTTTAGTAGCTGTTTATTATTATATGACCATAATAACCCAATAGGGTCAAATCCTGAAGTACAATTTTCCTTTATTTCTGCTTCCTTCACTGAACAACATTTTTATGTGGGTGGATTTCAAGTCCTACGCCACAACCTAGTTTTTCCAGGATGGTCATGCTCATCAACATGAGAGGGACTCGAACTCGCACCTCTTGTTCGGCGGGACATCCACTAGTCCACTGAGGCCCCAAAGGCTAATGCTTTCTAGAAATCTGAAAATATTTTAATTTACAGGGTAGTCCCTTACTCGATCTTCCTTGACCAAAGAGCTCAGTCGGATTTTAATGTGAGGCGTTGCTTTTATGGGGCGTTATGTTTGTTTAATGGTCTCATTAAAACATAGGATAAACACGCATATCTATATAGTATTATAATCTATAGAAATTGACATAATTGTGGTTCTTCTTTCCAAAGATGACACACAAAATCAAAGCTAAGCTGAAAGAGAAATCATAGAGCGCTGCTATGGAGAGTGCTCGACTGGAAGTTACACACAAATTTATTGAATATATTTGGTGTTTACGATCCGAACATACTCAAATTTTGAGGATAGTTTCATCGTATACTTATAATTATATAAAAACTGAAAACCAAATTATTCTGTTAAGAAGAGCAGGAGAGGAAGATCATATTAGGATGCAAATTAAGCTGATATCAAGAATATATATAACTTATAGATACGCCCCACTTTTTTTCCCAATGGTTTCGGTATGGTATGATTGTTGAGGTATCCAAAGCAGAGATTACAATATACGCATAACGTCACAATGACTCGGCCTTGCATAAGTTTCCAACGAAAATCAGGCGACCAATCTTTGTACCCCCAAGCCATATATATATCATGCTCATATGACTAATGCTGGCCAGGTGTGCTATGATATCGCCGGCAACATATGCTGTACACCTGGCTAACGAGCCCACCGACAAGCATACCCGGGCCCAAGCCCAATCAAACGCAGTCGGTAGACCAACTCACTTATCTATCTAAAGCTCTATCTATATGACTATGAACGAACAGGTGGTCGGTCTTACGACCGACTATATAATAAATACGCGACAATCAATTTCTAATTGAATCCCGGAAAAGCACCACAAAGACTTTCCATGACAAATGGGTATATATTCGCCAGAAATTTAGAATATATTATAATAAGTATAATATTGAAAAGGTAGTAACTTAATATAATACAATATATAATGTAAATAGATCTCTAAATTTGACAAATCTGGAGGATATGGTTCCATCTTTCAATTAGCTCATTAACTGTCAATTTTCTAGTACCATCTTTTTAATTAGTTTCTCTAGTGTTTTTCTCATTTCTTATCAGGACAAATTGTAAACATATTTATAGATAGTAATATCAGCAGATACTTAAGATTGTACAATAAACTAGAGATGGAAGCGGTAAAAAATCTGTAATCAGCTCTATGAATAACTTAACAAACGAAATTTCCTAAAACTTTCGAAATATTTCTATGTGGCTTTCCTAACACCCCGGTAGAACTCTGGGGAAACCTGATGTCCTCTATGGATAACTTAACAATAGAAATTTCCTAAAACTTTCGGAATATTTCTATGTGGCTTTCCTAACACCCCGGTAAAACTCTGGGGAAAACGGATATCCATAAATGACTTAATAATATAAATCTCCCAAAATCTCCGACAAAAATCTACTTTGCTTTCCCCGAATTAAGCTGATCGAAGCAAACCTTCTTTGGAACCCCATAAAACCATCTACTTTCCATAAGCTATCCGTATTTTCAGTAAATCCAAAATTCTAAACCGTAAACCTGCCCCAATTTGCGGCTTGTCAATCAATTTTCTCGTTTCGACCGTTTGTTCCATATAATATTAATAGATTTGTTCATGAACACTCAATTTCTAGATGACAGATTCACTTAAATGCGCAACCAAATATTTTGACACAATTTGTACAAATTTATATAGCCTATATATGTCTATATGTCTGTCCGAAGATCTCGAACAAAAGTGAAAACAATTCGCAGCTTCAATGCAAAAGATGAGCTATCGTATCACGATTCTTGACTCGACGCGGCTCGACTCGTCCCGCCCGATCCGACAATACAAATAGATGATAATACAATGCACGCTCCGTGACGATGCGAGCCAGTTCTTAATCAAATGAACTCGGTATTTAGCTCTTCGAATTGACGCAGGCAAATCTGTCTATATATATATAGCGCGCCTATATATGATCTGAGAGAGACGACGGGGGGAGGGGGGTGCGCGGGTTCCTCTAATAAATCAAGACAAAGCAGGGAACTTCTTTCAGTTCTTGTTGATTCTCTCATTCAATTAATGGAACCAGAAACTAGCTCCGGCCGGTTCGGGGCGATGGCGCGGATTGTGCTCAATGTTCCGACCGAGTCAAAAGTCATTCAACTTGATAATGATGATGCGACCGTTATCTATCTGTACAATCAGTTTTATACACACAACGACAATCGACCATCAAGGGAAGAGATTGCAAAACCCTGAACACTTTCAGCTGAGCTCATTAAAAAGCGCGGAAATTTTTCCCGATTTTTAAATTCATTCAGCATAATTATTATTATTATTTGTATAATTATTAATCTTTGGATTAAGATTTTTGTTTACATTTTTGATTTGTTTATTTTTTTTTTTTTGGTTCAATGTACTTTTGCTTTGATATGGTTGGGAAATTTGTTCCAAAAATCGACTAGAAAAGTTCTAAAATTGGGGGAATTATATTAAACTATTCATTTGGGGATCAACTATTACAAATAGAGAGTAGAGAACGATCTTATATGGTTGTAAAGAAAGTGTAGAGAAATGGATTTTATCTAGTGATATTACCAGTTAAGCTAAACACTTATATTATATACTGATTTTGCGAAAAAACAGAGCCTTAGAGGAACCAAAAATTTGATTAAGATAATATTGATCTGATCTCTAAACGAAATAACTTCATCGAAGAGAATTATTTTTTTTATTTATTATTATTATTTGTAATTAGAAATAAATTCTAAATTATAAATTGTAGCGTAGCCATAGCAACTGAGGCCTTCAGGCTAGGTCATGATCTAGACATTAGTGGGGTTTGATCCCATGACCTCGTCTTCGGCGGGACAGCGCGCTACCCTGTGCTCCACCGAGGCTCCTCATCGAAGAGAAATTTGAGTCGCAGAGACCAAGATTTATCCCCTTGATGGATTGTACCAAAATCACGTTTGGAATAGTATAACACTTAAAGTTTGGATATGAATTAAACGTGGGAATCCCTCTTCTAACTAGCAAATGTAGATTTGAAGATTAACGTTCGTCTCACTTCCGAGAAGAATATGAACTTCAAAGTTTAAAGAAGAATAGTCTTCTCTGATATTTCAAAAAATCTGGAAATCTCTGGAAATCATCTCTCGAGATGAGCAAATTTAACGTAATTTTATGTCAATTTTATGCACATGATAATAAAGTCTAGTTTTCTGTTTAGAATTCTCAAGATTACGAATAAAGTTTGGATTGTCAGCTGCAACGACTCACCTGGAATGCTTACGTTTCGCATTGTCACCTAGGGAACCAGTTGTGGCCAGCTGTGTTAATCTGCAAGAAGAATTGGATGATCAGATTAGTGTTAATGACTGAATATTTTATGAGAATTTCGAGAGGTGTGAATTTTTGATATAATATATATATGTACCTATCTCATTTACCTCGAGTTTAGATTTCGAGGCAATTTAGATGGATTTTTATGCTTTTTTGGAAGAAAACAGTGTTCACTTTGTGCAGAAGTTCGTAATCAAAAATCCAAAGTTTTGCCCATATTTTCTATGCTTTTCAAGTAATTGGATGGAAATATTTCAATACTCTTCACTCGTAATCGACGTAATTTCATAAGGATTGGACTACTATATCCTATAGCTGTTACATAATTATATGTCGATATTAATCATATTTTCTAGGTTTATCAAGCTATTGGAATGAAATTTTACACACACTTAAGATTCTTTAGTATCTGGATTTTCTCAATTTTAAAAGAATATCATATAGGTGCCAACTAAAAGTCGGTTTCGGCATATTTTCTATATTTTTCAAGTTATTGATTTTACGTACACTTAAATTGCCTTCCAAAACAGAGACGCTTGGTGGAAGATGCTTGAGGGTGTGACCCGATAGGGTTTGTTATAGCCATATAATATCAATAATACGTTGCCTTGTTATCTATCGCTTCATTAAATTTCATTATTATACTATATCAGATAGATCGCATAAAAATAAGTGCCAATTTTGTCCACATTTTCCAAAATTTTCGAGTTATTAACAATTTTGTTCTAATATATAATGTTTGTATATATAATATTATTGGAGGCCTCAGTGGACCAGTGGATAGCGCACTGTCCCGAGGTGCGAGTTCAAGTCCCGCTCATTTCAATAGGCATGACCCTCCTGGAAAAACCAGGTTGTGGCGTAGGATTTGAAATCCACCCACGTAAAACAAAGTTCTTCAGTGAAGGAAGCAGAAATAAAGGAAAATAATGCTTCAAGCTTTGATCCGATGGGGCTGCCATGACCATATAATAATAATGATATATAATACTTTATACCAAAGATTTCAATAGACTATGAAATCTGCGGCACGTCGAAGATAATCCTTCATAAGTTTGTTTTGTATTTGTGGCATTAGAACTGTTGTGGCAGCCCTCGCAAACCTTGAGAGCGGCACGTAGCCCGCTGCCCGCAGCCCAAGCCAAAGTTGACGCTTTGCACTTTCATAATTCACAAATTACACAATCAGAAGAAGGAAGCCCCCAGAGTGCCCCCGGAGAGGCCCCCAGAATGCCCCCTGAGAGGCCCCGGAATGTGTTGTTGTGTGCGGCAGATGCGGGCGAGAGCGGGTGGGGGGCGGGTGGCGGCAGGTGCATAAAGAAATAAACAAAACACAAAACACAGTGGGAAAAACTAAAACTGAGAGCGAAAGCCCCAGTGCACAGTGGTGTGGGAACTAGCGAAATTCTAAGCAAAAGTTGTATAATAATATTTTGAGCATAAGCATTGCAATAACATCCGCTTAGTATGTTATTTAACATAAGCAAAAGCTTCTGTTAAGCTTGGCTTTGGCATTATTATAATAACAGCCGCTTAGCATGTTATTTAACATTGCTATTCGCACAGTGTGTCAAATTTAGCCCGAAAAATCACCATTTTTCACTACTTTTTTTATATGCATAAGAAATTGATGGACATAATAATTGATATCTTGAAGCTTTCAGGGAACATTCTAGATTTATCATATTGTGAAAAAAAATCGAGTTTTTTACATTTCAATACCCACGGTCGATCCCCTCTGACCATTTTAGCACGATTTCGGCCACTTCTGAGTCTTATAACTTCGGTCTTTATAATCCGACTGTTCTGAGGATTTTTTAGGATTGGTTGATGACGTCGTCATAAATGTATATACTGGAATTCGAACCAGTATGCTAAGATTTGTAGAAAATATAACCACTTTTTTAATTTATTATGGACCAAATTAGGATGTAAAAAGCATTTGGATGCCACTTTCTGCATGGTAACTATTGGCACCCAAATACCAAATTTCATGACTTTTTTATAATATTTGTGGCTGCTATATACCCTTTCCGGGAAATTCAATTCTGCAGTTTCTAATCATTACCCTTTTTACTGAATTTGGTGTTGATTGCTCTATAAATGCCAAAATTGTGGTCATTTTATCGAAAATGGTTGTCATCGATTATTGAGCGATGGGGGCGTGGCATCTGAAATTTGAAACAAACTTGCGTATGCTATGCATGGATCTTCATACCAATTTTGAAGTCAGTAGTTTTTGTAGTTTCCGAGATCGGCGCGTTCATACAGAGAGACAGACGGACGGACGGACAGACGGGCGGACGGACATGGCTATATCGACTCGGCTATTGATTCTGATCAAGAATATACAGTGAAACATCTCTACAGTGGACTACTCATAAGTGGACACTTCCTTTAAATGGACAAAAACTTGAAATCGGGAAAAAAAATAAAAATGTAAATGAACCTCCCATTGGTGGACACCTCTCAATAATGAACAAATTTCAGGCGACCGTCGTTTTCACTGTAGAGAGGTTTCACTGTATATACTTTATGGCGTCTGCCACGCCTCCTTTCGCCTGTTACAAACAAGCCAAGAAAACAACTATACCCATCTTCCCATTTTGCAAATGGGATCAGAGTATATAAATATTTCATAGAAAAAAGCAAGACAAAGCTAATTAGGAATAAATAAATTAAATAATAAAAATAATTATATTAGGCAACAATTCAATAAGCCTTGAACCACAGTGCAGCAAGCGCTCAGCTGCTTCACACACACACACACACACACACAAGAGAGTGGGAGAGAGCGCGGCAGAGGCGCAGTTAGTTACCCGGTTGCGTTGGGCTGGTGCAGGGTAAGCGGTTAGATATATATATATATAGCTTTCTAGATACAAATGTATCTAACTGTTTTCTCACCTTGATTTTGCATTCGCGCAGAGATTTTTGCCGAATTTCCGCAGGAGTTTTACATGCTGTTGCGTTTGGTAAAAGTTTTCCAAGCACTTTTTGCACTTTTTGTGAATTGTTGTTGTTGCTCTCTATAAACGGGGGGCGACAAATGCAAATGGCCGACGAGCTTTTCCAGCCGTTGTTGTTGTTGTTGTTGCACAGGATAAACACACTAACAAAACACACACAAGCACACATACAACTGCAAATATTTGTTTAATAATTTTTCTTTTCTTTTTTTTTTTTTGCAAAATATTCGCAAATTTGCGGAGAGTGAAACGGTTAACGGCGCGACGCGTTCTGCACACAAATAATATGGCAACTGCGGAGGACACCGTTAACGGTAACGGTTGCTGCTGCTGCTGCTGCGCTGCTTCTATCTTTGCTGCTGCCGCCGCTGCTGCTGCTGCTGCCCGTGCGGCATTATGACATTCAAAGCAGAGCAGTACCGTTAGCTTGCAGCGCCGTCGCCGTCGCTGGGTGGGTGGTGGGTGGTGGTGGGCTGTGCCGGGGGGCGCAAGCACAAACAACCCCCAAAACGGAGGCAGGCACAGTGGTGCACACACGCGAGTTGCGGAATTATGCAAGAAGTAGGCGTAGGCTTGGCATGCAAGCAGCGCCACAGTGGTGCAAATTAGAGTTGAAACTCCATAATTTGTCCCCCGCTTAATCGAAAATCGTGATAATTCGAATACATTTCTGCTCGCCCGAAAAATACCCTATTAATAAAATTCTCGTTATACCAAAAACTCGTCTACATCGAAAATCTTAATCCCCTTGGCATTGTGAATTCTCGGGATTCGAAATTTTAATTTAAAAACTTTTGTACCCAACTTTGGCATTAGGAACCCTATCGGGTCACAGCCTGAAGTACTATTTTCCTTTATTTCTGCTTTCTTCACTGAAGAACTCTTTTTTTACGTGGCTGGATTTTAAGTCCTACGCCACAACCTAGTTTTTCTAGGCGAGTCATGCCTATCGACTTGAGCGGGACACGAGATCGCACCTCTTGTTTGGGGAGATAGTTAAAAAGTTTCCTAAAAACCTTGCAAAATATCCTTTTATTTCTCCGAGGACGTTTACGACCTCTACAGTAGAGTCTTTAAATGAACATTTCCTATATAGATTTCACTCTAATCAGTTGTCTTTGCCAGTTGATCTGTTGATTAACCAGATCCAACAACTTATTCCTCCTGTGGGCACCGGCAGATAAATGGGAAAAATATGGAAAAAAAACACAGATAAAGTTCTCGACATAAAAGGTCTCTTGTTCTACAAGATCCATATTATACCCATATCCATATTACATAAATATTATAAAAAAAAAATTTAGCGGCAGACGGACAGATGGAGATGGCCCAAACCATTTCATTTTGATCTGATGATCATTGTGGAGTTAGCTTTTACATGTCAAACTTCTACACAAAAGCGCATTTCGATAAGAATAAATGTTTCTGTAATCGAATTTCACTAATTGGAAAAAGAGTATAAGGTTTGTGCCAAAAGGGGTTTCGAACCCGCGATGCAAGGAACAAAGGAGCTCTAGGTACTGCAGGCGGACAATTAGAGAGACACGGCCATATATACATACTTCTGTCTGTCTCTTGAGCATACTGATTAGCTCCTACAATGTAGAAGAAACTTCAGGATACTAATTATATACAGTCGATTCCCGATAATTTGTCACCCGCTTAATCGAAAATCGCGATAATTCGAATAAATTTCTGGTCCCCTGGAAAATACCCTATTAATAGAAATCTCGTTAAATCCAAAACTCGTTTAAATCGAAAAAATTTCAAACCCATTTCGAGTTATCCGGATATAACTGTATTATTTTCAAAAAGTATTTTGTACATAAATTTACTGTGCAACCCTCGTATTATACAGTCGAACTTCCCTATAATGAATCTTGACGGGACCAGAAAATCACTTCATTATATAGAAACTTTATTGTATGGAAATTAATTAAAATGCAATGAAATTGGAACGAAAAAGTATATAGTATAATAGGGAGAGCTTCATTGTATAGAAGTTCACTATAGAGGAGTTCGGCTGTATATACATTTATGCAGGCTTGGCATATGCTTTTATCAGTTTGTTTTGCAGTTGAGTGCGACAATCGGAGAAAAATAAAGCCTCTAAAATAAAGTTCTTGTGTTGTCAACAGCGCCCGCATGCATGTATTTTGCAGGCCAAAACAATGGCAGCACAACCACTGTGCGTATGTGAGTGTTCCTCTGTGTGTGTGTATGTGTGTGTGTGTGTGTATGTGTGTGTGTGTGCAGTGCCCTTACGTAGATAAAGTCACGGTAAGCTGTGCTCTCTTCTCCTCTGCTCTGCTCAGATGCTGCCGCCGGCATTTGAGGCGCGCTCTCTTCCGCGTTCTCTCACGCTCGTTCTGCTCTCTCTCTCTGCTGAGAGAGAGAGAGAGAGAGAGAGTTGTGGCTTTATGCGCATGTTTCAGGTGTGCCAAAAGGAGCAGGCATTATGTTGCTCTCTCTCTCCCCCAGTGGGAAGCTGCGTCCTGCTGGCTGCTAACGGTAATCGCTTAATACGTTAAGCGCTTTTCCTTTGCACGCGACACGAGCAATGCTCGACTACAAAATACCCTGTGTACAATAACTAGAACAGATTGATGTGTTGTTGTAATTATATAAAGTGGAAAAGGCTGTGTATGCTGACAGATAGTAAAGAATGCCCAGTTCCAAGTTTTAGTACCATAGCTCAAGAACTGAGATCTAGTTTCCAGATCTATTTCGCTTTCATTTCCTCTTGGAGGTATATGTATTTCCTCTTGGAGCTATTTTGTAGAGGTCTATGACGCTTTCTTCTGGGCCTCTTAAGCTTTTCCACTCTTTCATAACAAACCATCTTACTGACAGTTTCCAACTCGCCATGTGTGAAAATTGTTTCCGAATCTAATGAGCACCCATCTTGCGGGCTAAGTTCAATATTATGGAAAAATGTGTTCAATCTATAAAATTATTATTATTATATAGCCATAACAACACTAATGGGGTCAAGGCCAGAAGCACTATTTTACTTTATTTCTGCTTCCTTCACTGAAGAACTCTGTTTACGTGGGTGGATTTTAAGTCCTACGCCACAACCTAGTTTTTCTAGGCGAGTCATGCCTATCGACATGAGCGGGACTCGAACTTGCACCTCTTGTTTGGCGGAACGGTGTGCTATCCATAGCTCTGCTCACTGGAAAGACCGGAAAAAATGAAGCGGCACTGCTGACGGTCGCTTTCGGGTTTCGGACTGAGCTTAGCACACGATTCGGTCTCTCACTGACCTCTGGAACAGCACATTGGTACCTCAGCTACTGACGGTTAATAACTAAGCAAAATGTCATCCACAAAGGTTTTTTTACACCTGATTCCAATTAAAAATTGGTAAAAAAGGTATAATAAATGTTTGCAAAGTATATATAATAGGCAGAAGGCGTGGTCAAACCCTTAAAGTATATATTTTCTTCATCAGCCGAGTCGATTTAGCCCTATCCGTCCGCGTGAAGGTAATATTGCAGTGTGACCGAATAATTTGAGCATAAACACTGATTCCTATCGAAAAATATTAAATTCAAGCACACTCCGGATTAATTGTCAATCAGTAGAGTTCATTGCTTCTCTCTGTTCTCTCTTTTATTTATAATCATTTGTCTGAGTCTGAGCTACAGAAATATAAAAAAATATATAAATATGGATAATATCCCCATAATTCGTAAACATTTTACTTTTCAACAGCCATTAAGACTTATGGTAGAGCCAGATCCGATCCCAGTCGTTCCTTTGGCAGGATATCAAGTTCACGCCCGTATGAATCATGCTGCGGCCCCTCCCAAGCAACCCACTCCGAAGGATCAGGAGATAAGCACCCCATCGGACACGGAATTAGCCAAGCTGAAGGACTTGCAGAAGCGTATTCTTAAGGGATGCTATAGTTTGATCGAAGGAATCTTAAAATTCGAACCAAGCAACGACAATGAAGCGAAACTGGCTGAGGAGACGCTTGAAATTATCCAAGCCCAAGTTGAAAAAGTTTCAACCTTCTTCGATAAGAAAAATGAATCTTCGGAAGGCAAGCCGGACGATAGGTCTAAGGAAGCCTAAATGAATGACTTACGAATATCACGAATGGAAGATGCATATAGCCTTCAATGGATGCATCTTTACAATTTTAATAGACATAATTTTAATGAAATAAACAATCTTTGGTCATTCTAGACCATTTTCGGCAAAACCTATATCGAATATCTTTTGTCTTTGAGATGCAATCAGTCTGAAATTTTGAGGCTAGCTTTGACATAGTCAAGCATATGCAAACTGAAATTTTAAATCATGTGAAGAACTGCATAATTTCTGGACTATTATGATATATTCGGAAGAAAAACAAAATGAGATCCTTGTCGAAGACACGCTCGTCTAACTGAACGATGAACGAGGCTGTTTGTTTCAAGCGGTCTGTGAGAGACCGTTTCGGTTGCTGTGCCCAGGAGGCGTGGCAGACATCAAAAAGTATATATATTCTTGACCAGCACCAACATCTGAGTCGATATTCGTTTGTCCGTCTGTAGCAACGCGTAGATCTCGGAGACTACAAAAGGTAGAGGTAAAAAACTTGGCATGAAAATCCGTGTATAGCATAGGCAGATTAAGTTTGTATTAAGTTTTGGATGCCATGCCCCATTCCACAATAGTTGACAAAAACAATTTTCTATCAGATGGCCATAAAGCTATTGACTTTCATATATAGTGTTGTGAATAGAAATTGCAAAATGTAATCTTCCAAAATTATGATTCACCTCTTTATTTTTCCGGAAAGTATTGAAATGTGTATAGCAGTCACAATATTTATACAAGTGTCCTAAAATTCCAATCCAACAATTTTTGTCATCCTATGGATGAATCGCCCGATAATCGATAAATTCGTTTTTCGGTTAAATGGCCATAACTTTTGCATTTATAGAGCTATTAGCTACAAATTTGGTATACCTTGCCATGATTAGAAACTGGAAAAGGAATTTCTAAAAACTTTGATACACCCCTTTATTTTTCTAGAAAGTAACGAAATGTGTATAGCAGCCACCAGACTATAGTCAAGAAATTTTGTATGTCGATGCTCATAGACCCTATGCAGTATGTGGCATCAAAAATTTTATTCTAATATGGTCCACCTAAATTTAATAAAATGAATGATTTCTCCATACTTTATCTTGAGTTTAGTTGCTTCATCTGCATATCTGCTTTATGATTTCTGCAGCGTCTTCTGCCGCCTGTTACATACAACCTTATCTAACAATATACCCTACAAGAAATCAAACAGGGTATCAAAACAGCAAAAGTGAGACAAAAGGTCAAGCTCATTAGTTGGCACTGTCAGCGCCATCTAGTGTCTGTCAAGCGCAAACAAAACACAATTCTTTTCCCTGTGTTGCGCAACTCGCTTTTTTCTGGCCAACAATTTGTTTGTTATAAATAAATTTTAAGCATTTTTTTGGCCACAAATTGCCAGCATTGGCAACACTTGTGCAAAACTTGTGAAAACCAAAAACAACAACAAAACGAATCGAAAAGGTCACGCAATAAACTAATTGGCAAACGCCGGCGGACAGAGGGTCCGGCGGACGGACAGACGGGCGGACAGACGGTATGGCGGGCGGACGAGCGTCACGCTTGGCCAACTTGCGCCCAAAATTTGTGGTCAGCTGCAAAATAAACACAAAACAAACGCGAATTATTGCAAAAATGTAAAAGAAAACAAGATAGAGTGCTGCAGTCGAGAGTACTCGACTGCGGGAATACCCTAACCCCAGTCGAGGAATAATAGAAAGTCCTCTTTGCGAATCACCTATGCGAACCTACTTGCCAAATTTCGTGCTCTAGCTATAAACGTTTAGCCGCCAGGTGACATAATGCATTTTTCGCCTTATGCCATTTTTGCCCGTTTTCGGACAATGCTGAGTCTTATAACTTCGTTGTTTATGGTCCGGTCCTTCTGAAATTTTCAGGATTGGTTGATGACGTCGTCATAAATAAATATTCTGGAATTCGAACCAGTTTGTTAAGATTTGTAGAAAATATAAGCACTTTTTTAATTTAGGAAGGATCAAATTAGGATGTAAAAAAAATTGGATACCACTTTCTGCCTGGTAACTATTGGCACCCATATATCAAATTTCATGACTTTTGCATAATATTTGTGACTGGTATATTTCTCGGCACTTTCCCGGAAATTCCATTATGCAGTTTCTAATTATGACCCTATTTACCGAATTGGCTGTTGATTGATCTATAAATGCCAAATGCTATATCGACTCGGCTATTGATGCTGATCAGGAATATATATGCCTTATGGCGTCTGCCACGCCTCCTTCTGCCTGTTACATACATTCCAACAAAACTATTATACCCTTCTTCCCACTTTTCAAATGGAATCAGGGTATAAAAATAATTCGAAATGCGAACAAAATAAACAAAACAACAAAAGAAGAAGAGTGAGGGGCAGAAGAGGAAGGGACCGAGGGGCAGAGCCAGAGGGCTTGACCTTGGCAGTTGCGCCAATTGGAGCGGAGAGCTTATTAAGCCGAATGGGGACGAGCTGAGCTTAACTTTTATGCAAAGAGCTGAAATTTGTCAGCAAAGCGGAACAGAGCGGAGCTTAGACGACAAATGAGGAGCTTTGCCGAGTGCAGTTAAGCTTAAGCTGAAAGATTAAAGCTCTGAGCGGAGCTTAAGCTAGGGCAGTTAAAAGATAACAGAGTTACACGGAGCTTATTCTCCCAAAGTTCCTGAAAATCAGTTCCAGTCAAGCTTAAGAGTTAAAGCTCAGTAAAAACTTATGCCAAAACTGCAGCTGAAAGCTGAGATTAAAATAGCGCCACTAAGCTTATTCTTTTGAAAATCAGTTCAACTAAAGCTTAAGAGTTGAAGCTTAATATAATATAAAGCTGTGTGGAGTGGAGCTTAAGCTGAGTTCAGCTGATTTTCATAAGCTTTTTATGCCTGCCCTAGAGCTTATCCGCTTTACGCTGATGTAAATCGGACTAGTGCCAGCTCAAAGCTCCATCTGTAAGTTGTATGTTAGCATTTGGTAGCTTTATAGCACACAAAGCTTCTGAGAATCAGCTAAGCTCAAGCTATAATCGGTTAAAAAACATATAGTGGCCATAACAACCCTATCGGTTCAAAGCTTGAAGCACTTTTTTAGCCTTTTTTTCTGCTTCACTCAATGAAGACTTTTTTTTTATGTGGGTGGATTTCAAATTCTACGCGACAACCTAGTTTTTCTAGGAGAGTCATGCGGTCGACTTAAGTGGGGCTCGAACCCACGACCTCTTGTTTGGCGGGACAGTGACTATCCACATTCTACCGAGGCACAATCAAGCACACTCTGGATTAACTGTCATTCAGTAGTGTTTGCTCATTGCTTTTCTATATTCTCTCTTTTATTCACAATCATTTCTCAGAGTCTGAGCTACAGAAATATAAAAAAATATAAATATGGATATTTCTAAAGCCTCAGAAAAAGAGGTAAGCTGCAATTCATCCAAAATTTTTAATTTCTGTAGAAACAGTTTAAATTTCAGATGGGGTGGAATGCTTTTGAGCCTGATGCGATTGCAGTTGAAGCCTTGGCAGAATATCAAGTTCAGGCCGGCATGGATGATGCTGAGGGTCCCGAGCCACCCGCTCCGAAGGATGAGCAGACAAACACCCCGGCGGACACGAAGTTAGCCAAGTTGATGGACTTGCAAAAGCATATTCTCAAGGGATGCTATGGTTTGATGGACGGAATCGTGAAATACGAACCAAACAACGACAAAGAAGCGAAAATGACTCAGAAGTCGCTTGGAATTATCCAAGCCCAAGTTCAAAAAGTTTCAACCCTATTCGATAAGAAAAACGAATCTTCGGAAGGCAAACCGGACGGCGGTTCGAAGGAAGCCTAAATGACGAATGGAAGATGCATATAGCCTTCAATGGATGCATCTTTACAATTTTAATAGACATAATTTCAATGAAATAAACAATCTTTGGTCATTTAAGACCATTTTTGGCAAAATCTAAATCGAATATCTTTTGTCTTTGAGATGCAATCAGTCTGAAATTTTGAGTATAGCTTTTTGACACTGTCAAGCATATACAAACTGAAATTCAAATCATTATACGATGAATTAGACAATTTATGGACTATTTTGACAGTGAAAAAAGAGATCTTTTCCAAGACTTTTTGCTTGTCGGACTCTATGGCTAACACTCAGTGGCTGAGCGTCGAACGAGGCTGTTTGTTTCAAGCGCACCCTGAGAGACTGAAAGTACAGACTGGAATTTTCCATAATTTTAGTATACTCTTCCATTTTCCCGGAAAGTAACGAATTTTTTATGCTAGAGCCATGAAATTTGATATGTAGATGCGCAATGCCACTGTACAGAGTTTGACATCCAAAATTGTTTGCATCTTAATATGATCCATGAAAATCTAATAAGTGTCCACGAGTTCTACAGTTCCTAAATGATGATTTAAATTATTGATTACATATTTATGAATACATTATATAGCTTTCCTGAAAATTTCAGAGCGATCGGATTTGATTTTTAATTGCATGACTGTGATAAGGGTATCTCATAGTCGAGCACCCTCTGTACGACTGAAACTTCAAATCTGCTTGACGTACATGTTCCACGCAGAAGTTAAGCTCTTCAAGCGCTGAGCTTACGTCAGGCGATAAGCGTATTATCAGCGCTTAAGTGAAATAAAGCTAAGCTAAGCTGAAAAAGGCGTAAGTTAAGCTTAGCAAGCGCTGAGCTTATGTTCAGAGCATACACTTCCTGCCTCATCAGCTGAGCCTAAGCTGATCAGCTGTTAGGCGATCTGCACAACTTGTCACTTCAAACATGTTCGACACACATGTTCGCCGCTGAAGACCAGCTTTCAAACCTGCTCGAAGCGTAAGTTAAGCTTAGCAAGCGCTGAGCTTATGTTCAGAGCATACACTTCCTGCCTCATCAGCTGATCGTAAGCTGATCAGCTGTTAGGCGATCTGCACAACTTGTCACTTCAAACATGTTCGACACACATGTTCGCCGCTGAGGACAAGCTTTTGCAATTAATGAGCTTATGAACTTGTGCTGAAAGCTTACCGCTCCTCGCTGGCGCTGGCGCTGATGCCGACCGAGACGGAGGTCACCTTAAGCGTCTGCCGGATCAGCGAGCTGAGAACGCTGCGCGTCGGCTTCTTCAGGCCACCGGCGTGGCGGCTCGGCTCGGTGTTGCAACGTGGGCGAAAAAGCTCGTTCAGCTGCGACGGGGGGCGTGGCACGACGTGGGGAGTCGGTGGCTTGTGCAGCGGCCCGGCGTTGTCCGGCGTCGGCGTTAACGAATTGGCACGCCCCCGCCGGCGCGACGGAGGCGAGGCGTGGCAACCATCCGGCTTTGCCCGGGCACTCATTCGAGCCAAAAACGTTCGACTGACAAAACGCTGCACCGGCCGTTGCCAGCGGTGCTCGACGAATGTTTTGCAAGTGTTTTGCTGCCTCCGCCGCGACACCGAAATGTTGGCAAATGGCAAAAATCAATCTTCATGCCACCACCCCGACACGCCCCACCCACCCCGGCGAACACGAAACGCCCACATTGCCATTATCGAACTGACAAGAATTGGCAAGCGATATGAAAGCATAGAAAACGAGGTGAAAACGGAAAAGCAGAGGAAACAGAGAGGGTGAGGGAGAGAGGGGAAGAGGGAGAGACGGAGAGGGAGAACTAGAGAAATGTGGGCAGGTGGGCAGAGAGAGAGAGAGAGAGAGAAGGAGAAGGAGAAGGGGGGATAGAACTAGAGAATTGTATAAGACAGATAAGCAGTGAGAGGAAGGGAGATGGTGGAACTAGAGAATTGTGTAGAGAAGTGAGAGAGAGGGGGTTAGGGGGAGACAAAGAGAGAGTGAGATAACTAGAGAAATTTGTAAAATAGGTCAGCAGTGAGAGAGGGAAAGAGGGATGCAGTGGAGAAATGAGAATTGTGCAAGAGAGGTGAACCAAGAGGTGAGAGAGGGGGGAGAGATGGAACTAGAGAATTGTGCAAGGCCGATGAGCAGAGAGAGGGAGGGAGAGAGAGAGAGAGAGAGAGAGAGAAAGATAGGGAGAGAAAGAGAGGGACAAATAGAGAAATGTGTAGAAAGGTCTGCAGTGAGAGATGGAAAGAGAGAGGGAGTGTGAAATAGAGAAATGTATTGAGCAGGTGATATAATAGGTAAAGCGAGAATTAGACGACTAATAGTCACCCTATGGTTTTCTTGTGCTCAAGTTAAAATTTTTTTTTAAATTTTCAAATTCACCGCCAAAAGTTTAACTTCAAATTTAAATGCAAAATTAAAGTTTAAATTACGCGCCTTAACATTTTGGTTAGCAGCCCTGAAACGGTTAACAGCTTTAAGTATATCGAGGGATGTATGACGCTTATTTGAAATAATGGGTTTGATGTGTTCGATAGATAATTCCATTGTTTTGCGGACAACTGCAATAATTTGAGTAAATTGTTAACAATTTCAATAAAAATGTAGTTAATTTAATTTACATATATTTCGTTCGACTTTCCTGAAACGGTAAATCACTTAAAGTGTATCAAAAATAATACACTTTTTGAAATAGTGGGAACAGTTTAATTGGTTCAAAAAGTAATCGTTTTGTAGCCCTGGCACGCATGGCACACTTGTAAATTTTTGTTTAAAATATAAAAATTTTGAGTTTTTAATATTCGAGATTTTTCCAAAATACAGGGGGATCCTTACTTTGAAATCTAAAAAATTTGAAAAATTGCTATCGCAAATCGAATAATATTTGAACAAGGAACGAATTGGAATCAAAAGTTATGAACGAAATTGTATAATATGTGAAAATCGTGAAAATGTGAAAGTTTTGACCTCAAGTTTTTGAGTTCAAATTCAAATTTCAAATAATTCGCTCAAGTATCTTGCTCTGCAGCCCTGAATCCTTCGATAGATAATAAGAAAACGATAATTTGCTGTTTAAAACAGTGGGAAAAGTTAAGTTGCCGATTAATATAGATATAGATCGAAATTTTTATTGAGTTATTATAATTACTTAGTAAATTAATAATGACGTGGCAGAAACATATAAAAAAATATACATTTAAGCCTTTTTAGGGAATATTCCTATTGTTAGTCCAGTAGCAAAACGATAATTTATCGATAAGCAAATATGGGGCACTAAAAAAGCGCCGCAAATATACATGTAAAAAATAAAAAGTTTGTTTTATACCTAAATATGTTTTTCTTACAAACTAATAAGCAAACGCAGCGCAACGCTTAATATTATTGAGCATGTGTTTTCTCTGCAGCCCTGGCAAGCAGCTGTTTGCCTGTGGCGGCAAGTCAATCAATGTTATCGATAGCCACAGCCGAGCTGAAACCGAAAATACTTTAAGCTGAGAACAATAACAACAGCGCTTTTGGAAGTTGAAACAAACCGCGAATCGAATTACATAGAGAATGTATAAGTTACTCCGCGGCGTTGCGTGTTGCCAACATGCCGCCGGCTGTGGAGTTAGCCTTAGGAGCACACAGCGCCTGCTGAGCGGCGTCAGGGGTCATGCGGATGCCAACGAGGAGCAGGTGTTCAGCAAGCGCAAGTTTCAGCCGCAGCAGGCGATCGAGGAGGACGAGAAGCCCAGTGGCCAGCTGCCCGGCCAGTCACGTGTGGTCATCTGCGGCGGCGGCATAACCGGCGCCTCGGTGGCCTACCATTTGGGCCTGCAGGGCTGGGGCGCCGATACGCTGCTGATCGAGCAGGACGGCGTCGGCGGGGAGCTGCCGTGGAGCGCCTGCGGCTTGGCGGGGCGCTTTGAGCCGAGCTATACGGAACTGAAGCTGGCGGAGTATTCGATTGATCTGATCAAACAGCTGACCGAGCGGGGTCTGCCCACGGGGTGGCGTCAGGTGGGCAGCCTGAATCTGGCGCGCAGCTTTGATCGCATGACATCGTTCCATCGCATGAAATCCCTGGCCGTGGCCTGGGGCATGAACTGTGAAATACTGACGCCGGAGCAGTGCCAGCAGCACTGTCCGCTCATCTCGCTGGATGACATTGAGGGCGGTCTGTGGATACCCGAGGATGGTGTATGTGATCCGCGCCTGGTTTGCCAGGCTTTCATTGAGGAGGCGCGTCGGCTGGGCGTGCGCATTGTGGAGCATTGCGCCGTCAAGAAGATACACAGCGCACACGGCAAGGTAGCGCGGGTGGAGACCACGGCGGGCGATGTGAATTGTGAGTATTTTGTCAATTGCACCGGTTTCTGGGCGCGCGAGGTGGGCACCTTGTCCAAGCCGGTGGTTAAGGTGCCGCTCAAGGCGGTGGAGCATCACTATCTGCACACCAAGGACATACCGCAGCTGGATCCGTATACACCCTTTGTGCGTGACTTTGACAGCAGGATATTCTTTCGCGAATGCGAGGGACACATCCTGGCCGGCGGCTACGAGCGGGAAGCAAAGATGGTCTACGAGGATGGCATCATACCGCTGTCGCAGGAGGCACGTCAATACCCACCCGATTGGGATCATTTTCATGAGCTACTCGACGCGCTGCTGGAGCGTGTGCCCTCGTTCCGGGAGGCCACGCTGGATCGCTTGACCAACTCGCTGCAGGTCTTCTCGCCGGATTGCAAATGGATCTTGGGCGAGGCGCCGGAGATACAAAACTATTACGTAGCCGCGGGCAATAAGACCATGGGTGTCTCCGCCTCCGGTGGCATAGGACGCGTACTCACCGATCTCATCACGAAGGGTTCCACCTATTTGGATCTGCATATTTTGGACATAAGCCGATTTCTGGGTCTGCACAATAATCGCAAGTTCTTGCGGGATCGCTGCAAGGAGGCGCCCGGGAAACATTTCGAAATTAACTATCCCTTCGAGGAGTTTCAAACCGGACGCAATCTACGCATGTCACCCATCTATCCGCAGCTGAAGGAAGCGGGCGCTGTCTTTGGTCAATCCATGGGCTATGAGCGTCCCAATTATTTTGATGTCAATGATAAGCAAGGTGAGTGGAGATGGTTTGGTCAATAGTCTATGGTTTCTTAAGTATTCTGTTCTAATCCCCAGATGAATTCGGTCTGCCGCGTTTTCGCATTGCCCAAACGCGCACCTTTGGCAAACCGCCTTGGTTCGATCATGTCGCCTCCGAATACCGCGCCTGTCGCGAACGCATCGGCATTGCCGACTACAGCTCCTTTACCAAGTATGATTTCTGGTCCAAGGGCAATGAGGTTGTGGATCTGCTGCAGTATCTGTGCTCCAACGATGTGGACGTTGCTGTGGGCTCCATTATACATACCGGCATGCAGAATCACAATGGTGGCTATGAGAATGATTGCTCCCTCGCGCGTCTCTCGGATCATCAGTGAGTACTTGACCCCAACCGACTCTAGAGTTGCTCTTAACCTATTGCATACCCTGCAGCTATATGATGATTGCACCCACCATACAACAGACGCGTTCCATGTCCTGGATACGCAAACATATGCCGAATCATCTGCGTGCCAAGGTCAACGTGGCGGATGTTACGTCCATGTATACCGCCATCTGTATATTGGGTCCATATTCTCGCATTTTACTCTCCGAACTCACCGATACCGATCTCACGCCCAAGAGTTTTCCCTTCTTTACGTATAAGGTAAGCCCAGGCAGCTGTTCCAACTTCCAAACTTCCAAAATAAGCCGAAGAAAGTATCAAGAATCTAGTCGAAGGATTATAAGAAGAAATCGTTTTGAAATATCAAGAAACTTAAGGTTTGGTGAGTTTTTTTTTGTAGAAAAAAGCCGGTAAAATAATGGGTTTCTGAAATAAACTGAAATCAGATTTTTCAAAATATTTCACGAAGTCGAATCAGATTTTTCTATATTTTGGAAAAAAATTTCTGCTGAAGTTTGTAATTCTTAGAAGAAGCGTCTGGGAGATTCAAGACTTAACTTCAGTCTGGTATTCAGACCATCTATTGGGTCGTCTGGCTCTGTCTTTGCTTTCCTTTCCTTTCCTTTCCTTTCCTTTCCTTTCCTTTCCTTTCCTTTCCTTTCCTTTCCTTTCCTTTCCTTTCCT
>JBANCY010000435.1:0-33557 GCA_037040045.1 Phorticella flavipennis | reverse complement strand
ACACACTCTAAGTGTCGAAAACGCACAAATGATTCGGGTACACTTATTGTTTGGGTGTACCCTTGCCGTTCTCTGATACCTTACAAATTATCGTATATGCGACATATTGAAAATTTCTTCATAGATTCCTCAACTGCAGAAATCAAGTGAAGGATGAAAAATCTTTCAAATTTCCCCAAAAAAAAAAAACCTGCGAAATTGTAAGAATGACATCCATATTATTTAAGAATTGACAACTGAATCACTTTTGAAAACAATTTGGGCATAGGTTCTACCAAAAAAAAAAATGCAAGATGAGAAAGCACCAACTATTTTCGATCTTAATGTCAAGTTTTTAGTCTGTAGCTCACGTTGTTCCCGAGATCGGCGCGTACATACAGACGGACGGACATGGCTAAATCGACTCGACTAGTGATTCTGATCTATATCAATATACTATATATACTTTATGGGCTCTGCCATGCCCCCTTCTGTCTGTTACAAACATACCAACAAAACTATTTTAATCCTATTCCCCCATATTTAACTGATTTAAAACGATAGTAGTTAGATAGATTTTAGAGCATTTAAACGATATTAGTTAAGCATATCGGTGAACTAGTGTGGGTTCGAGTCCCACTTATGTAGAGAGGCATGACCGATCCCCCTAGAAAAACTGGGTTGTGGCGTAGGATTTGAAATCCAGCCAGAAGTAAAGGAAAACAGTGCTTAAGGCTTTGACCCAAAAGGGTTGTTATGGCCATATAATAATAATAGTTTAGTTTACTTTTTTTTTGAAATTTTAACTAGGTTTGCTGCTATTACTATAATGAATGAATCAATCCCTATAATGAAACTTGACGGGACCAGCAAAACGCTTCATTATATAGAAATTTCATTATACAGAAGTTATATTTATATACAATGAAATTGGAATGAAAAAGTTGTGTGTTTGAAATTAATTCATGATAGGGAGAGCTTCAATGTAGAGAAGTTGGCTATAGAGAAGTTCGACTGTATTATAATAAATCTACAAATATCGCTTATCAATTAAGTAGTCAAAATAGCAAATATTTCATTTCAAATTAAACAAACAAATTTTTGGTCGAAAATGTCAGATGTGACCCACTGTGCAGTAAGCAGAGCATATGCAAGCACACACACACACACACACGCACAGCATATGTATGTGAGATGCTCCGACTCGCTCGCACTTGCTGCGGCGCTGCAACATGACCATTCGCAATGCTGCGCCGACAGCTGCCAGAACCTTCCATTGGTGTGCGTGCGCATACAACAAAAACAACAACAACAATGGCAACAACAAAAACAACAACCAGCTGAACGAATCGAAAATGTAAACAAAACGAATATTCAAATAACGTTGACAATTCGCCGCGTTCGCTACGCCATTTAAAGCACTCGACACAAAGGCCGAGAGCAGCGGCAGCGGCAGCGACGCCAACTGCGACTGTGACTGAGGCAGCGGCGACAGCGGCATCATGTGCTTTGAGTCACGCATGCAGCTTTTGCTTGTTAACACCCCACCACCCCCGTCACCACAACCACAAAAAGCGCAAACAAACTCTGTCTTGTGATGCGTGTGGTGAATTTGTGCGTGTGTTGAGTGTGGTCTCTCGCTCTCTTATTGCTCAAACGCTAAAAGCTTCCAGCACTTGGTTATTCACCACAGTTTCGCTTGCGACTGTTGCATCTCGTGCCTGGTCTAAACACACCACACGTGCGCGGTGGGTGTGCGCTTGCAGTGCATGGTGTATGTGTGTGTGTGTGTGTGTGTGTGTGTGTGGTAATCGATAACGCAAAAGCTTTTAGCTTTTAATCGCATGCCTTGCGGCGATTATCCTTAGCAAACTACAGTGAAGCCTCTCTACAGTGGACACTCGCATAAGTGAACACCTCCTTTTAATGGACAAAACATGTAAATGAACCTCCCCTTAGTGGACACCTCTCAATAATGGACAAATTTCAGGCGACCGTCGCTGTTCACTGTAGAGGGGTTTCACTCTATATAAATATAATTCACCTTTTAAACATTTGTTTAGCCCATACACAATGCAGCGTTGCCAGATTTGCTCAAAAGCAACTCTAGCCAAATAAAGCTTATTAGGATCTTTTTGCTGATATTTCATATGCGTATTTAGCTTGAAAAAAACAAGTCCTTATAAAATGTAATACTCTAATTTAGCCAGAAAAACTTGTATTAGCTTTTTTTATAGAAATTTAGCTTGAATAGCAAGCCCATTTAGATGATTAGTGGCTAAAAAAAGGTAAATATTTAACATTTAACAATTATTTATGGCACTTTGATCTATTTGTCAATTGGAAGTATCAAAAATGAGCAAAAAAAAGAACAAATTTAGCTTTAAAGTGGTTTTATGTAATTTGCGAAATTCGGCTTGTATAGCTTTTAGATGGGTGAAAAGTCCCCGAAAATAATAATAGCCAATTGTTTATAACAATGCAAATTTTGGAAAAAGAAGCTACTTTTAAGTTTTAAGCTAGATAATAACAAGCATATAGCTTGAATATGTCAAATCTAATAGTGAAATTTAGCCAAACAAAAATAAGTAATCTTTAGTCCTAAAATAGTTTTGGCTGAAAAAAATAGTTATTTTGGAAGAAGGAAAACGACAGTCTAGAGTCTCCTAGAGGAGTTTTAGCTTCGAAAATTGTTAGCTTTTTCATTTGTTTTCAAACTTTTGAAATAAACAAAAAAGTCATCTAAATTTGTCAGTTTGGAAACGACATGTATTTTGAAACCAATATATATTGTTATATACATAACAAAATAATAAAAAAAAAGCCAAAAAAAAGCTATAAAGTTTCGTAAGAACTAATTTTTCTTTGCAAACTTTGGCTTTACAATAATAGCTAGATTATACTAGCATTTAGAAAAAGCTAGACTTGTAAATTTGACGGGTTTAGAGTGAAAATTTAACCAAAAAAAGGCTATATATAAGAGCTATATATATGAGCTAAAGCTCAAACTAATTTTGGGCGACAATTTAATTTATATGGGGGATACTATAAAAGTTGGCTAGAAAAAAGCTAATGAAAACTTTAGTTTAAATAAAGTCCATTAAAATTATAAACTTGGTGAAAAGCTATAAAAACACAACAACTTTTTTATGCCAATTTCAATTAGTTTGTGAAAAAAAGTGACTAATAAAAGTCAAATATAGCCAAAAAACAGCTAAAAGTCTGTAGTGCTAATTATTTTAATTGTGCTTTTACACTTTAAAGCTAAAAGCTGCGCATTTCAAGTGCATTTTTGATGCAAATACCGCCGCCAGTGATTTTTTTATTACCGCAATTGCAGCAATTATGTCGTATATAATATATATATATATATAACGGTATATATATGGTATTATAATTTGATAATATTCTGAATCAGATGACGTAATAAAACCGCTTATCAGTTGCGCTTTGTTTGAGCGGGGGAGTATGTGGGGCTGGGGGAAGTTGGGTCTTATCTCCCAACTGCCCCAACAATGGGGCAGACGCAGCCACAGGTGCCGCTTTGTGTAAAGCGTTCAATGAACTACTCGGGGGGAGGGATTACGAGCAAATTCTGGATGAGCTCACTATGCACTGTCTGCCCTTTGCTTCCTGACTTTCCCACTGTCTCACGGCACACATTATCATTCTTATTATCAGCGCCCAGATCTGACGAAATCCATCTATCTATAGATCTATTACGATAGTCCAAACTCCCGCGCACCACTTGAACTTAGTGCAAATGTTAAAACTTGAAGAAGAAGTTGATTAAAAGTCAAGAAAAGCTCATAAAAAGCTCAAATGAGCATTATTTTCGGATGACTTTTGGATATGTTTGAATGCAAGAAAGTTATGTCGGATTTTGGACTTGCGTTTGAGAATTTCTCCATAGGAAAAAGTCAGAACCTTTATAAATCAATATAGGAATAGAGCAGTTAGGAAACACTTTGCTAGAAAGCATTTAATTATGACCGACAATGGAATACCATTATTAATTGGAATGATAAAGTTATCGATTATCGATGGATGCGGAGGTAACACCATTATTGAGAGTGAAGTAAACGTTTACGACTGACAAGGGAATACCATGATTAACTAAAAATCAGAATTGGAGTTTATGATAAATAATAAATTATATGATGATCGATTATGACTGATAAGGGAATATTATTATTAATTAAGAGTCAGATTTTTATATTTAATATCTGTCGATTATGACTGAAAAAAGAAAATCCATTATTGATTGAGAGTCTGACTTTGGTTTTATGAAAGATAGCAAGTTATCGATTACAGTGATTAATGCCATAAATTAGGAAACTTGAAAATAGTCGGAGCTTGTCAAAACTATTATAAAATTAATCAATTGTATTGAGCTTAGAATATTATCGTTTATCGATTATTGTCGACTACAATTAAGAGTATGCTAGGCAAAGCAAGTAGAGAATCGATTGTATTATATGTAAGGGAATATCATGCCAATAGCTCAATTCATTAGTCTATAATCAATAATTAATCGGACTTATACATTTTTATCAAGTGTACGATTTATCTATCGATAACAGCTTTATCAAGCTTAAAATTGAGTTATCGATTGTAGCTTTGCCAAGCATAAAATTGAGGTATCGATTAAAGCTTTATCAAGCTTAACATTGAGTTATGGATTTTAGCTTTATCAAGCATAAAATTTAGTTATCGATTGTAGCTTTATCAAGTTTGAAATTGAGTTATCGATTGTAGCTTTGCCAAGCATAAAATTGAGGTATCGATTAAAGCTTTATCAAGTTTGAAATTGAGTTATCCATTGTAGCTTTGTCAAGCATAAAATTGAGTTATCGATTAAAGCTTTATCAAGCATAAAATTGAGTTATCAATCGTAGCTTTATGAAGCATTCAATTGAGTAATCGATTATAGCTTTACGAAGCACTTTTGACTTATCGATTATCGCATAACTGCAATTGATTCTGTTATCATTTAGACTATGTTTAGCACATTTTACCGCTGCTAAGAATACCCCAATTATAATCGATAACAATGATTGAAGAATGCTCTGGTCAATTGACATTCAAATTGAAATTGAAATTGAAATTCAAATCGAATCGAAACGAATTCAAATCAATTGAAGAACTGAAGAACCTGCAGCTGCACCTGTTCGATGTGCTCCGATTCGAATTGAAATTGAAAATTGTTATTGATTTGTTTTGTTTTTGTTTTTATTTTTGCCTTCGATTGCGACAAATGGGGCAATGAATCTGAATTAATAATAACATTTCGATATACTATATAAGATATATACGATATATATGTTTTTTTCGTACCATTTAACAGACAATAAACCAAAACCGGAAACCATTGAGATATATTCTGTGAAAATTCGTGAAAATGGCACCTATAAACTATTGAAAATGTCACTGGCTGATATCTGGAACCATGGATGGGAGTTACGTATCAATAACTTTTCCGACAAAGAGAAAATGCCCCATAATGAGAAGGACATACGCAATCAGGTAATTTATTGATCAATTGACGGCAATTTGGTTCAATGAAATGATAAATTGTGTGGTTAACTGATTAGGCCAACGAGGGTTGCAATTAAAGTTTATTAGCTAAGATAATTTATGATAATGCGTAGATAGTATAAAAGGAAATTTGGAGGAACCAAAAGAGTCAACAATATCGTGTCCATACAATCCTTATAATCAGAATATAATCTTGCGTGCTTTTTTTAATCTTAATTTCTCAAGGAATTCTCAAAGAGAACTATATTCTCAAAACTAAGAAAGGATTATTTCATACTCTTTTCGAAGCATTTATCTGTAATAATATTGTATTTAAGCATAGAATTGTCCCAATTTAATTGCAACTATCCAAGTTCCAATGTAACAAATTTTAGTTGTACGGCAGATAATTCTACTATATAATGATCCAATCGTTATGAAATTTGGTGAAATTAAAGATAATAAATAATTTTGGGCATGTGTAAAATTTGAATAGAATAGCTTGAATAGCTTGAAAAATATGGCAAATATGGGAAAAAGTTATTTGTAGTTGTATAGCAGCTAGATGCTATAACGCTTGATAATGAAGTAACTTCGGATCATGTATACTTTCAACTTAAAAGCCTTAAAAACATAGAAAATATAGGCAAAAACAATTTTTTGTTGTATGACAGATGTATGATATAGTGGTCTATTACTTTCGAAATTGGCCAGAACAGTAGATAATGACGTAACTTAGGATCATGTGTACTTTTTTTGCAATAGATTGGTAAATATGGCAAATATGGACAAAAAATATTCTTTGTTGTATGACATATTTATTATAGATGCTTAGTCCTATACAGCTGGTTCAGATCTTTTCCGTAAATTGTTTCAACTACGAAAAGAGTATAACATCTTCGGTGCGCCGAAGCCAGTTCAAGTCTATCAAATTTATATTTATTTGCAAATTTTTTCCAAGTCTTTCAAAGCTTTTCAAAAGCTATTTTTGCCAGATTAGAATAGAATAGAACCTATAGAACTAAAAGGAAATTTCATTTCAGAAAACCAATTATACGAAAAAATTGTTCAATTTTTGCATAATTATGCTTTGAGGATAATTCCGATTGAAAGTAACTGGACAAGTTTCGCCGAGTTTTGAACAATTTCGGACAGTCTTCGTCTTCGTCTTCGGCAAAGAATGGCTACGAGTATCGATTTATCCCGATATTCGTTATGGTATCACGTACCTGTGGGCAACACCAGGCTTTGGAGTGTTATCTATTTTTAGGGAAATCCAAGAACTTCTCAAAAAGTGAAGTATCATCTTATATCTAAGGCTCAAGTATTATTACTAGAGATGATATCTTGCGATAATTTAATATTTATTTCTTCTAAATTACAACTAATAGAAATAAATATATTGAATTATTACTAGAGCTTAACATGATTTTAGAGTATTTTGCATGGTTTTTGATCGTAGATCCATTTAATAAAGCCTAAAAATCAATATTTAGTCAAGAGGAATATAAATTATAAAATATAGTACAAATCTAATCATAAAATATAGAGGAAATCTATTGTACAGATTTAAGCTTTATAAGGATTTTTGAGATATAAAACATTATATCGCAGGACTGTTTTTAAGGGATAGTCAGATGTCAAACATTAAATGGTAGGACGGCAATTTTAGGATTATCAGATTAATAACTTCATATTGTAGGACTGCGATTTGAGGGCTTTCCATATTCAAAACTTTATATCATAGGACTCTATTTTGCAAGTTCTCAGAATTCCAACGTTTTCGGGGGATGTTAAAAGTTCAAAAAATTTATCGTAAGACTGTAATTTGCGGGTTCTTCATTAGTTATTTCGTAGGAGTGTTAAATCCCAAATATTTGGAATGAATTCTATTGTAGGACTCCAATTTGAGGGTTCTCCGGAGTTCAAACATTACATTGTAGGGCTGTAATTTAAGCAATTTACAGAAATCAAAAATATCGTATGACTGTAATTTCCGAATTCCTGAGAATTACAAAATTATATCTTATATAATATGAAGTTTGGAATGAACGTAACTCTATGCCCGAAGAGCTTTCATCGTAATACGCTAAGCCATTAGCTGCCTTTCTATGTCATTTACGATATTCATATTTAATACAATTTTCCCTTACGTTTTCGCTCAAAACTAATGGTATTTTCTTTCCGATTTTGGTTCTTCCAGTTGTCCCTCGCTCGGAAGGCTAAACAGAGTTTGTGGAACAACAACAAGCACTTCGTCTATTGGTGTCGTTACGGAAGTCGTCAGCAGGACGTGCGCAAGCGACAGGTAACGACGAGTGCGAATCACGTGCTGCTGCATTTGATCAACTGATAAATCAAAAGATATATATCTATATAAAAGAACTAAAAAATATATATGATCTGTACACACACACACACACACACACACTTGCATACACTCACACGCACGCACGCTATAGTTGTATATAGGTGTAAAGAACAGAACTGGCAGATCTATCGATACGATTCCAAATAATTATAATCCACACATTTGATAAAATCCTCTTTCTTCCCCCCAAAAATCAAAATCAAGTCCCAAACATTGTACTAGTTGCAACAGCAAACACATATACACACACACGCACGCACAACACTGTACGTGATACAATACGATATTCAAATATGCTCTATAATTATTGTATACACATACATAACCCCCTGTCCTCTCTCTCTCTCTCTATCTCTTACACTCTCGCTGTCTCTCTCTCTCTCTCTCTCATCTGACACTCATCAAATCAAGCAAAACGTGTTGAAAAACCAATATCGTAACACATAACGTAACAAATACCGTTGCAATCGCAAATCTTACAAGTAAATCCTATCTTCCAGATGTCGGAGTGCGTGAAATGGGGCAGCGTTGGCATGAATGCGGGCATGTTGCTGGTGCTCAATAATAGGCAAAAGTGCCACTCCCACTCAAAGTAACTAACACACACACACCACAGAAACGCCCACACACATACACACGCAAAACTCTCTTTTATATCGTTTTCCGTTTTGGAAAAATCGTGAAAATCAAAACCAAAATCAAATCAAATCCAAAGCAAATTGTGATAAAAAATTAAATTAGAACAAAATGGAAAAATCCAACTATGTAATATTTACGACATGGCAATAGAGTTTGTCTATATCGTAAGCGCCCAACACAACAGGCCAATGCAAGCGATTTAACCACCAGTAATACATTTTGAATATCGTAAGTGCACGTTAACGTAATAACGTAATGAGACAGACGATATATATGAATTTTGATTAACACACGTACACGTATGTCGTATATCGCATTTACGATACAAGCATTTTGAATATCGTAAGTGCACGTTGACGTAATAACGTAGGCGCAATGAGACATACGATATATATAAATTTTGATAACCACAAGTGCACGTATATCGTATATCGCATTAACGATACAAACATTTTGAATATCGTAAGTGCACACAAACAGAACACAAGTAACAGTATTTTTTTAGATAATTATTCTACGATATACAATTTGCATATACTCAATATCGTAAATTTAAAGGCATCTAGCGAGAATATCGTAAACATACAGTGATTTAGCATGAACCTAAAGTTAGCTAACTAGTACGTAGATCGTATTAGCGATATACGATATAAATATTGTGAGTATCGTAGTGCAAAAATTATGAACAAAATCCACAAGCAGCTTAGCCATAGAGATCTGTATGTGAATATCGTAACTGAAGATGACAAAAAAAAACAACAAAATGCAGCAGTCAGTGATTTAGACAGCACAGATATCGTAATTACAGAAAGATTTATGTCAGTGCAACATGAATATCGTATTTTGGATAATCGAAAATTGTCTAAGACTAAAGATTTCAAATACATTACGAGTGCAACGGGGCAAATTTACGACATATTTTAAATATCGTAGGGGAAGCAACTGATTAAGCTACGATTGAAAAATTTGCAAATATCGTAAGCACAGTATAGCTAACAAGAGTTATATGATTATAATACAGTCAAAAACGATATAAATACATCAAATATCGTAAATTATCGAAACACGGTAAATATTTTGAATATCGTAGTCGCAGACCAACTGAATAAGCTACGATTGAAAATTATTTTCAAATGTCGTAAGCTCAACACGTCCAGCAAGAGATATAATTACGACAGAGGCAAAAAACGATATAAATATATCGAATATCGTAAATTATAGACATCGGATGAAATAAGGTAGCAAAACTACGAAAAACAAACGACAAATATTTTGAATATCGTATGCCTAGCATGATCAACTGATAATGCTACGATAAAAACATTTTAAATATCGTAAGCACATGATCAGCGAGATATAAAAACGATATAGGCAAAAAACGATATAAGTAAATCGAATATCGTAAAATGTATACAGGGCATGAAGAAGCTAGCGTTGAATACGATACAAAACTACGTAAAGATTAAAGAAAACCAGAAAATATTTTGAATATCGTAAGTGCAGCTTGAAGTTAGCAAAATGTTCGATATCGACAGCATAGCCAGTAGATAATACATATTTACGATAGAGGCAAAAAAAAAAACGATATAAATATATCGAATATCGTAAAAAACAAACATGGCACGAGACTAGAAAAAATGATATAAAAAATATATTGAACATCGTAAAATGCAAACATGGCGCAGAACGAGCGAATGATATGTGAATATCGTAAATCTGCTAGAGGCAGAGCGAGACACATACGAGTTATGAGCTAGTGAGTGAAAGAGAGAGCAGATGTTCTATAGGGAGGGCTCAAAAAGTGGATAAAACAAACTGCAATGCATTTTCAAAACACAAAATTTTCAAAATTTAACACACACAGATACACACCACACACACACCTACAGATATACATATATATACATAAACATTTGCTGTTGCAACTCTGTAGAGAGAGATAGAGAATACGAAATTCGTATGTAGATTTGTACACACTGACAGAACGAGAGAGAGAGACACACTGTGAAATTTGAAAAGACTTATTAACATTTTGTTGTTTTTTTTTATTATTATTATTGTAATTATAATTATTATTATTATTATTATTGTATATGTATTATTATTATGATATATATGTATTATATATATATGTTTTACGTTGTAATAGAAATAAATCAGACACATTTCCTTTGCTTTTCTTCATTTCATTTCGTTTTCTTTTCTTTTTCTTTCTTTTTTTGTTTTCCCATTTTCCATTTTCCCAAAAAAAGAAAAAACAACACAGAAAATCACATTCACATTTTATACGTTACGTTACGTAACGTAAGCTAACGCAACGTAATAGCAGTTACGTTAAATAATTAGTCTTTAAGCGAGACAAACACATACAAACATTGCATATATATATGGAAATATCGTAAATATATATGTATATCGTATATATATATATCGTAAATATATATATGTATATCGTATATATATATATCGAAAATATATATATGTATATCGTAAATATATATACGTATATCGTAAATATATATATGTATGTGTATATTTATGTGTACTTTTTTTGTTTTTAGTATTTTAAGCGATTTATAAAATATTTATATATACATATATCTATTATATATTATACATATATACGACATATTATTATTAAACAAAATACGCTATGTAAAATTTGAATATGAAACGTTTGTAAAATGCTTTATATTTGGATATTATTAAATGTTTATCAACGGACAACAACAAAAACTATATATCGTTTTTTGGGAGTGCGAGGGAGGTTGGGTTTACGAGTTCTTTCCAGCATTTAACCCAAAAAACTGAGAAAAAACAATGTGAAATACAAAAACTTCAAAATATCCACAACCTCCTCAACCCATCGATTCTTGCTCAGGATCGGCCAGACCGTGGCGGAGAAAGCCGAGATCAAAGACTAAACTGTTGTCAACAATCACATATAATTATAATAAACGATTAAACCAATTCCATTTGACCTGTCGGAACTTTACATCCCAAGTCCCAAGTCGAGACAAGACCAGACAAGTGGGCAGAGGGCAAAGCTTAGCTGCGGCGCTCCGAAGATTTTATACACTTTTTCCTTGTTTGGGTGATTATACATACATATGATGTGTAAAATAACCTAAGTTATAGTGATCGATCCTTCTGAAAGTTGGAAGAACTATAGATACCAAAAGAAACTTGAGACCGTAAGTAGTTTTATTCCAATAACTTTAAGAACATGGGAAATATAGGCAAAACAAACTTTTAGTTCAATGTCAGCAATGTGCTATAGTAATCCGATCTTTGTGAAATTTGGTAGAATATTAGATATAATAGAAGTAATAATAATAAATTAAACTGGCAAAACTTCAAAAACATGGAAAATATAGGCAAAACCGACTTTTAGTTGTATGGTAACTATATGATGCGCTGAAGCAAACCTTATAAAATTTGGTAGAGCAATAGATACCAAAATAATCTTGAGACCGTATGCTTTTTTATTCCAATAGCTTTAAAAACAAGGTAAATATAGACAAAGCACACGTTAAGTCGTATGATAACTATATGATGCAAAGGGCAAAACCTTATGAAATTTGGTTGAATGATAAAAAATGATAAAATTTAAGCTCATGTCAAATCTAATAACAAAAGCTTTCAGAAAATACAAAATATGGACAGAACCGATTTTCAGTTGTCTGGCAGCAATATGATATAGTAGTTCGTTCCTTTTAAAATTTGGTGTAGTTTTAGGTAATAAAGAATCCTAATTGTCCCTCAGATTTAAATGTAATTGCTCGAAAAACATACAAAAGATTGGCAAACCCATCTTTTGGTTGTATGACAGCTATAGGCTATAGTGTTCCGATCGTTTTTAGATTTGCTAAAAGGACAGATAACAAATAAACATGGGTATACTTTTAATTTAAATTAAAAAGTTTGAAGAATGTGGAAAATATGAGCAAAACCGACATTTAGCTGGATGATAGCTATATGATTTAGCAGTACGATCGATTTGAAATTTGGCAGAACGATGAATAATAAAGAAATATAGGAGTATGTATACTTTCAATCTAATAGCGTTGGAAAACAATACTTTTGGTTCTGAGATAGTTATATTATATAGTGGTCCGATCCATATGGAATTTGATTGAACGATAGGTAAAAAAGCATCTTAAGAGCTTGTCAAAATTAAAGTTAATTCCTCCAAAAACATGGGAAATATTGAAAAATCGGACTTTTAATTGCATGTATGCTATATGATATATCACCATCAAAACTTGCGATATAAACACCAAAATCTGTACCATAAAAGAAGGGGCTTTTTCCACTTCCAACCTATGTGCTAAGAAAACACAATTTCGGGAAACTCCGGCAAATCCTTTTATATCAAATGCTTATAGAAAAATTTTCCAATTTTGGACTTGACAATGGGTTTCGAAAAATCATAGAAAGTTACATTTTGAAAGAATTATAAATGGATGAAAGTCAATGTGCGGAACTTATGACGATTGCTGAAACGATTGGAAAAGATTTTCAAATTTGAAAGATTGAAGAACGGAGAAAATTTACGGTCATAGAACATTGGTCAAGATATTTTTTGAGCAAAACTTTTCCTTATGGGCTATCTAAATAGATCTGGCGGAATAATAAGATCCAATACCCAAGCCCTGCATTTATGATTTGAAGAAACAAATAATAAGAACTGGGAATTGGATGGATCACCTGGTTCGTTTAAGCAGTTTAAGAATGGAGAACTGATAGATCTATGGACTATCATGATGTAGGAAAATTCAACATTTTAAATAAGCAATAAAATATATAAATTAATGGATTAATTTTTCCCCAGATCAAACAAAATATATATACTAGGTATGGTAAAAATTGATCCAATAGTCGAAAATGTCTACAAAATAATGGAAATTCTCGGAAATCGAATGCAGAAAAAAACAATTTGGAATCACTTGAAAATCCTCATGAAACGAACTTCCATCTGTGAATCGTAACAAAATCGACCCACTTCTGAAGCGGAAGGTGGATGACTGTTGAGGAAAAGAGGATCACGCCAAATGGTCGAGATCGATAGGCAGTGAGCTGGGACAAACGCTCTCCTAGCCGAGATTAATGATAAGGAAAGATTTGTGGTTCCTTCCTTCCCTACGACTAAACTACGACCGAGGGCCATCAGCAATTAAAGGAAGCTATCGTTCCCCCAACAGAAGGAGAATTGTGTTTTAATGGGACAACGACAGTTAAGACACATGGGTAGAGCCTCCCCAGAAGTGCCTCCGATAACTTGGCTGGGTGGTTCTTAGGCATCCACCTTAAAACCCAGACCTCACACCATGTGTTTACCAACTGTATGATTCTTCTGGTGAAGATTTCGCCTCAAGAGAAGTGAGTGAAATTCGATTGTGCCAGTTTCTTGGCAAGGCAGGACAAGGGTTTCTATGAGCGGAGTGAGGTGATGCCATATCAAGCCCCTTATCAACAGGCAAGGTCTCATAGGAAGTATTTCAATGTCCTCACTCACCTCACGCAGCAAACCGAAGAGCACATCCGTGGATAGCGAACGCTCGTGCGCCTCATCCATTATGATGGCCGCATAACTATCCAGATCCGGATCACGTAGACTCTCACGCAGTAGAATACCATCGGTCATGTACTTGATGACGGTGCGCTCCGAGGTGCAATCCTCAAAACGTATGGCATAGCCGACATCCTCGCCTGGAATATGCAGAAGGTTAGTTAATTGCATCAAATGGGCAACTGGCTTGGAGAGGGTATCTTGTAAGTCTCACCCAATTTGGTGTCCATCTCATCGGAGACACGTTTGGCCACCGACATGGCGGCCACACGACGCGGCTGGGTGCAGCCGATCATGCCGCGTTTGCTGTAGCCATCCTCGTGCAGGTACTGGGTGAGCTGTGTGGTCTTGCCGCTGCCCGTCTCTCCGATGATAATGACCACCGAGTTCTCCCGTATGACATTGAGCAGCTCCTGCCGTGAGGCGAAGACGGGCAGGAAGCGGCGCTGTTCGCTGATGGATTTCTTGCGGGAGAATTCACTCTTGCCGCCCGTGTCCTGCATGTCGCGCATGTGATCGGCAAACTTCTGATCCTTGCGGTAGTCGGCGGTGTCGTTGTCCTTGTCGAATTTGGCATCGTCCTCGTCCTGTGGCCGTTGCACGCCCATAATGTTGCCCAGCTTGGTGCCGCCCAGCTCCCAGTGCTTCTTCTGCGCCTTGCGGCGTTCCTTTTGCTCGCGATACGTGCGCACCAAGGCGCTGCCCTTGCGTGCCAGCAAAGCCATGTCGGAGGTGGGATCCTTCACGGGCACAACCGGTTCCGGCTGCTTGGTGAACACAATGCGTCCGTCGAGGAATGGTGGCACTATGTGATGCACCAGCAAGTGTACACGTTCCAGCGCCTCCTCATCGAAGTCTTCGTTGACATTGGTGGTGGTCACCACTCCGGAGGTGAGCATACGATTCCGTTCCCACAGCTCATTGTCACGATTATTTTGGCGTTGCTGTGCGCTGAGACGTTTCTTGCGCTTCTGCTCCAGCTGCTCCTCGCGGCGTTGGAAATACTCCGCATTACTGCCGCCAAAGGGATTGTTCTCATCGTCGTAGCCCTCATCAATGTTATACCACTCGCGATCCAAGCGTCGCTGCTCCTCCTCCCACAGATCACGCGACTCGGGATCATCCAGCCAGGGCGTGGCACCACTGCGTTTGCGATCGTGCGCCCACTGATTATAGCGATGCGCAGGCGTGGCGCGTGTCGTATCATCCGTATGCTGTGGCCGACGGCTGTGACTGCGACTACGGCTGCTGCTGCTTCTTTGTGACCATTCGCCGGTGCCATAGCCCGAGCCGGCGCCGCGAGGCGTTGGAAAATCCCAATCGGATTTGCGGCCACCACTGTTGCCGCTGCCCTCGGCATCATCATCATCCCAGGAGCTATTGGACACGCCGCCGCCGCCGGCATAGCCCGGTGTGCCGGGTTCTCTAGGTGTGTACATGCTGCGCGAGGAGACCGAACGATCTCCAGCCCGATCGTGCTCACGATCACGATGCCTGCGCTTGTGTCGTTCCTGCTCCTGCTCATGTGCACGTTTACGTCGTTCATCGCCACGTCTTTGCCTGTCCCGTTCGCGCTCTCTATCCCGTTCCCGTTCCCGGTCCCTATCACGTTCCCGCCGTTCGCCCGAATACGACGCTGACTCATCACGTGTCGTCTCACGTACGCCGCCCTTGTGCCGATCCCGATCCCGTTTGATGTGCTCACGCAGCCGTTCACGCGCCTTCTCCGACACGCCGCCCGTGTACGAGGGCGTCTCATCCTTCTGCTCCCGCAGCTGCCGGCTGTGCTTCTCGAAGCTCTTCGTGTCCGGCTTTTTGAAGGCAAACTCACTGACGGGCGAGGCGGCGCTGGGCGTGCTGCTGGACGGCGTGCCGCCATCGTCGTGCTCATTGTCCTGAAACGAGATTAACCGCTCGGCCCGAGCCTTCTCCGCCCGCCGTTTGGCGGCCAACTTGTCCAGGCCCAACAACGAGCCTTGCGGAACTTTAAAATTGCCGCCGCCGCCACTGCCGCTGCCGCTGGCGCCGCTGCTGTCCTTCGGCTTCTTAAGGACGAGGCCACCGCGCGCCTCGCGACCGCTGGTGCCCTCCAGGCGATGCACGCCGGCATCATCCTCCGACATGCCGTGCGTGTTGTTTATAAGCTTTTCTTTTGTTAGTTTTTTGTAGCCAAAAACGTTTCTTGCGCGTTTCGCAATAGAGATGGCCAACTATCGATGCACCGCCGCGTATATCGATAAATATTTCGCAAGCGCATTTCTGCTAAAATGCATTTGATTTGCTTAAGGAAATTTCAATTTGCACAAAACATTTAATAATTTAGCGCATTTTGTTTATAGGTTTCATAAAATATAAAAAATAAACATATCGAGCTCAAAAGCTTCCGTCGCTAATTGGCAAAACAGCTGAGCTGCTGCTGCGCTGGCACGTGCTGCCATATTGTCGAAGCTCGTGCAATGCTGCCAGACTGTTGGGAAATATACCATTTATTTATGCCACAATGCTTGTAGCGCAGTGTAGCAAAATAGTTACAAATTTAATGCAATTTAAACTTTAAATTTCTAACGCATTTTAATTTTATTTTTGTGTCGCAAAGTGTAATAAAACAATAGCAAAATGCACACTAAAAAACCAGTAAAATTTATATATATAATATTTAGATAATAGTCTTTAGATTTTGTAGCACAGTGCAGCAAAATAGCTTTACAAATTAAAGTCAGATTTGCCCATATCTTCCATGTTTTTAAGGCTTTTGCTTTATAATTTTACACACACTTAATTCTTTATTATCAACCGTTCTATTTAATTTCATATTATAAGAATTTGCCTTAGCTTTCTGAAATTGTGTTTTCTTAGCACATAGATCTCTTATGGTATAGATTTTGGTGTTTATAATATATATTAACTCAAGTTTTGATGGTGATATATATCATATAGCATACATGCAATTAAAAGTCCGATTTACCAATATTTTCCATGTTTTTCAAGGAACTAACTTTAATTTTGACAAGCTCTTACCTATCGTTCCACCAAATTTCATAATGTACCCATGTTCATTTGTTATCTGTCCTTTTATCAAATTTGAAAACGATCGGAACACTATAGCATATAGCTGTCATACAACTGAAAATCGGGTTTGTCCACATTTTGTATTTTCTGAAAGCTTTTGTTATTAGATTTGACATGAGCTTAAATTTTATCATTTTTTATCATTCCACCAAATTTCATAAGGATTTGCCCTTTGCAGCATATAGTTATCATACGACTTAACGTGTGTTTTGTCTATATTTACCTTGTTTTTAAAGCTATTGGAATAAAAAAGCATACGGTCTCAAGATTCTTTTGGTATCTATTGCTCTACCAAATTTTATAAGGTTTGCTTCATCGCATCATATAGTTACCATACAACTAAAAGTCGATTTTGCCTATATTTTCCATGTTTTTAGAGTTTTGGCAGTTAAATTTATTATGCGATTTAAATTCTATAATATCTAATGTTCTACCAAGTTTCATAAAGATCGGATTACTATAGCACATTGCTGAAATTGAACAAAAAATTGGTTTTGCCTATATGTCCCATGTTTTTAAAGTTATGGGAATAAAGGTACATACGGTCTCAAGTTTCTTTCTGTAGCTCCTCCAACTTTCAGAAGGATCGATCACTATAATCAAATCATATGTATGTATAATCACCCAAACAAGGAAAAAGTGTATAAGATCTTCGGAGCGCCGCAGCTAAGCTTTGCCCTCTGCCCACTTGTCTGGTCTTGTCTCGACTTGGGACTTGGGATGTTAAGTTCCGACAGGTCAAATGGAATTGGTTTAATCGTTTATTATAATTATATGTGATTGTTGACAACAGTTTAGTCTTTGGTCTCGGCCTTCTCCGGCACGGTCTGGTTGATCCAGTGCAGGTAGGGCGGGTTGCCGGACTCGATGGGCAGCGATATGACCTCGGCGACGCTGTACGGATGGTTCTCCCGGACGTATTTGCTGAGCTCGTCGATGCGGGTGGTGCGGGTCTTGATCATCATGAGGTACTCGTTGTCCTCGTTCACCTTGCCCTCCCACATGTAGATCGACTCGATCTGGGGTATGATGTTCACGCAGGCGGCCAGCTTGCGCTCGATGATGCCGTGCGCCAGCTTCTTGGCCGACTCCTTGTCCGGCGTGGTGACAAAGGCCACGGAGCTGCTGCCGGCGGCGTAGGCAGGGGGATCACTCATTTTGGGTGTTGCAAGCGGTGTTGCTGTTGTTGTTGTTGGTGTTGTTGCTGAGAGGCAAGTGGCACGAGTGGCGGAGGCAGCGAAGCGAGTTGTTGTTGTTGTTGTTGTGATGGCAGCAACGATTAACAAATTGCGTGCGAGTTGGCAGCGCGAGGGCAGCGAACGGGCGTGGCGCAGATATTGCATTAAATGCACTTTGCTCGGGCAATTAAAAGTTTCGAAAGCAAAACAAAACAATCGGTTTGTCAAACGAAAACAAAATACACATGAAACTATCGATACAGCTTCAAGCAAGCAAAGCTGCGACTATCGATGAAACAAAAACTATCGTGTTGTTAAAGCTAAAGGCATAAGGTATCGATACTTTATACAAAAGAAGCACCATCAATAATTATTTTACATTTGAATTTTAAGGTGGCAACAATCGGATTGTCAAATCAAAACACACACAAAATTATCGACAATCAAATATCGCGCTTTCAAAGTCAAAAGCACTCTAAGGTATCGATACTTTATAAAAACAGCTGTTATCGTTATAATCTTAAGGCGGCAAAATTACTTTTTCAATTTTTAGACCTAAATTTCGAATCGCTAAATTTTGGCCAATTTGATCCGATTTCCAGAATTTTTACACATTCCTCAAAGACTTATCAATAGGAATAATTATAAATGCGCTGTTTAAATTTCATTACAATACTTTGCTTGCAAATCAAAATCAATAATCGATATAAAAAGGCGCCAACATTTAAATTTCAATTCAAAAAATTGTATGGAGGCAAAAGAAAGAAAATTATGGATACGATAACTTAACGTGCACTTAAATCACACTAAAATACACTCAAAATGGGGCCGAGCCTCGATTACATGGAAGTGGACTAAAACATAAAAAAAGTATATAATATAATGGTAAATAAATAAACAGATACGCCGGCGTAAATAGGGGTTTTAACGTATATTCCTCGAGCGATTGAGGTCATCGCTCAGCAGCGGCAGGCCTACTGTGTACGTGGCATTGGTCACGTCGAGGGTTTGTTCGCGATCCTTGCAGCTGGTGCAGGGGCCCAGGAGACGCAGCATGCGCGAGGCCAGCGATGGTTTGCGGCGACTCAGGGGCACATTGTCCACGTAGGAGAAGAAGGTTTGGCTGCTGCCGCTGATGTTGGACTCGGGTAAGGTGGCCTGATTGTAGGAGATTAGTTTGATTTTGGGTTTGCTGCCTCTCAAGAAGAACACTTTGTCCTGACGAATCCACTCTCCAAATTGAACTATATCCTGGTCATGGTAATGCCTGTGCGGTGAACGCAATTCGGGCGCCTCGATCTCTATGGCGGAGTCATTGCTGCTGGGATGACTGCTGCCGGAATTGTTGGTAGTTACGCGGTTGGCCTGGGCACTGCATCCGGCCACGGGCTCAGCTGTAAAATGAAATACGGAAAATTATATACGGAAATTTGATGTACGGCTTTGTCTATCGATCAGTTACCCGTTACATTGCCATTGACATCCACCTCAGCGCTGTCGTCGCTGAAATTCAATGCCGTTGGCTTCATTCTGTCGCCAAGCCGCTCCGGCTGGGTCAAATGACGTACTCCGTGCGGCACGCTCAGCAGCGGTATCTCTATGGACCCCACGCTGGTGTCGTAGGAAATGTCATAGTTATCATGTTGCTGCTCCGGCACAAATGTCTGTGTGGCCTGCTCATTGACCACGGCGACAATGGTGCCAGCTGCCGCCGGCTGTCGCTGCAGCTGCTCCACCTGGCTTCGCGCCGTCTCAAAGTTGCGCTTACATAAAATCTTCTCATCGGTGACTTTTTTAAGTCTCTTCTCCAGGTAATCCACGTAGGAGCCCAGACGTTTGATCTCAGTTACGAGTCCATCATAGCGCTCATCATTGTTGGTATCATCCGTGCCGCCGCTGCTGGCCACCGAAACGGATTCGTTCAGCTTTTGCTGATCATCATCATGACCGCTGCGCGGCGTCAGCGTCTCCGGCATGGAGCGATGTCGTTGGAACTTGCAACTGGCAGTGCCACTCGTCTGGCGAGTCTTGCTCTGCAATTCGGCAATGTATTTGCTCACCTTGCTCTCGACATGCTTATAACGCCGTTTCGTATAGGCGGAGTGGATGTCCTGGCAGGACATGGCCTTGTTGCTGCGACCAACGCCCAGTTGAAGATTTGTTGGGCTGTGGCCGCGACTGTGTGTGCCATTCCCATCGGTTGAAACTGTAATGAGAAGGACGAGGAGCAGGTGTTGGATGGGGAGGTGTAGGTAAAGGTGGCGGAGAAGCAGGAGGTGGTGGAGCACGAGCAAGATGTGGAGCAGGAGAAAGAAGTGGAAAAGTATATGGAGGAGGAGGAGCAGGTGATGGATGCGGAGGTGGAGGTGAAAGTGGCGAAGGAGAAGGTGCAGGAGGAAGAGGTGGAGCAGGAGAAAGAGGTGGAAGAGCATGTGGAGGAGGAGGATAAGGTTGAGGTAGTGGAGGAGGATGAGTAGGAGGTGCAGGGGGAAGTAGAGGAGTAGAAGTAGGAGGAGGAGTAGAAGTAGGAGGAGGAGGATTAGGAAGAGGTGTAGAAGGTGAAGGAAGAGGTGGAAGTAAAGGAGTTGGAGGAGCAATATAAGGAGTTAGAGGAGGAGGAGTAGGTGGATGGGGAGGAAGATATGGGGGGTGAGGTGGCGGGAGGCGGAGAACGATGAGTTGGAAGTGGAGGAGTAGGAGGCGGTGGAGGAGCAAGATGAGAATAGTGGAGGAGGATGATTTCGAAGTAGCGGGGGAGGTGGAGGAGTAAGAGGCGGCGGTGTAGCACGAGGAAGATGTGGAGCAGGAGAAAGGTGGAAGAGGATGTGGAGGAGGATGAGTAGGAGGTGCAGGTGGAAGTAGAGGAGTATAAGTAGTAGGAGGAGGATTAGGAAGAGGTGTAGAAGGTGAAGGAAGAGGTGGAAGTAAAGGAGTTGGAGGAGCAAGAAGAGGAGTTGCAGGAGTAGGTGGATGTGAAGGAAGAGATGGGGGATGAGAAGGCGGAAGGAATAAGGAGGAAGGCGGAGAAGGATGAATTGGAAGTAGATGAGTAGGGGGAGGAGCAAGATGAGAATAGTGGAGGAGGTGGAGGACGTGGAGGAGGTGGAGGAGGTGGAGGACGTGGAGGAGGATGATTTCGTGGTATAGGGGGAGGTGGAGGAACACGAGGCGGCGGTGGAGAAGATGCATAAGTAGGTGGACGAGGAGAAGGTGAAGGTGAAAGAGGTGGAAGTCGAGAAGTAGGAGGACGCGGATGAGGAGGCGGCGGATGAGTGTCATAAATAAGCCAAGCCCCGCGCAGGGGCATCGCCTGCCCAATCCTCACCAGCTTTGTCGTTCTCGTGCTCGTCGTCGGCCCCCGTGAAGTCCGTGGCGCACGTCTTGTCCGAGCAGTCGCTGTTCAAAAATGGCGACACGCTTTGGGGCTCGTCGCGGGAGAACTGCCGTTGGATGCCGCCGGCGGCGCTGGCTCCGCTGGCGTTGAGGGTGTCGAACAGCGCGTCGCCGGGGAAGGTCTCGTCGTTCAGACTCATTTTTTGCAACACAAAGCGAAAATACAATCAAAACAATTGCAGCTAGTGCAAAAAACGACAAAATACACACAAACGCCCAGAACACAAAATTGAAATGTGCAACGGTACCGTTACGGACAAGAGTTGCCAGCCGACAGAGAAAACATCGAAACTTGATGCAATTCTGTTATCGTTAGCTTGAATATGAATATATTTCATGAATTCAGCTTGTTAAACAAAGCTGCAAATTAATAAATTAAATAATTGAAAGTTGCACAAAGTTGCCATGAGATAGACAAAACACCTATTTGTTTCATTTAAAATGTATAGCCCTGGTGGCAACACTTAGCCGGCGTTGGCCATTGCCACACAGCGTAGTGATAAGATAGTTGTAAGACATTTATAACAAACAAATAAAGTAGTTTAAGAATAATACGAAATATGTACAAAACTTTAATTCCAAGTTTAGTTCACAAAGAAAAAATAAAACGTATTCGCGCGCTTAATGGAATACAGCCCTGGTGGCAGCACTTAGCCGGCGTTGCCCATTGGCACACAGAGTTTTTATATAAACAAATAAAGTAGCATAAAAATCATACAAAATATGTAAAATATTTTAATTCCAAGCTTAGCTATAAAATAAAAAACATGTGTTTTAAAACGTCTTCGCGGGCTAAATGGAATGCAGCCCTGGTTCCAACATTTAGCCGGCGTTGCCCATTGGCACACAGCAATGTTGTAACGTCTTTAAAACAAAAAATAAAAAATTAATAAACATAAAAATATTACCAGTTATACAATGCACAAAAATATCTACAAAAGCTTAAAAACTTTGTCAGTATATTTGATTTTGGTATTTAAATATCGATAGCTCTGGCACGCACATTTGCTGCATGCACCATCCCCCAGCCGGCGTCATTGTTGCTCGAAATTTCTACCATTAATTTTTGATTTCTTTAGCTTTCGATTCGATTTTGCAAAACAGCACAAAAATGTCACTAGAACAGGTGAGCTTTTTACGGGGTATACAAGCAGGGCAAGTTAATGACGAATTCCATCAAAATATAGCTTAAAGCCGAAGTCGCCGAATGCGCCGCGTTTCTGGAGCAGGCGAAGAGCGCGCGTGTTAAAGGCGCGCTGACCCAGGCCAAGGCGGAGGCCGAGCGGGAGATAATCAATCTGGAAATTAAGGCACGTTTGGCGGCGGAACGTCAGGCCAGCGGCAATGATACCAAAAGGTAAGATACCCTGTAATACGCTGTTGACAGCCAATAACCTCACAATCATTCCAGATATCTGCACGAGTTGACCAATTATTGTTGGGACCAAAGTGCCAAGTTTGTCAAGCTTTTTATAACCATAAACGGTGTGCAGAACTGCCCGGAGGAGGCGGTTACGGTCAATTACACGCCCAACTCCATGCAGCTGCACGTGAGCGATTTGGACGGCAAGGATTACGGGTTAACTGTGAACAATCTGCTCTACGCCATCGACGTGGAGAAGAGCTACCGCAAGCTGAAGTCCGACATGGTGGCCATCTATCTGAAGAAATCCCAAGAGGACCAGAACTGGGATGTCCTGACGGCCATACAGAAGCGCCTCAAGCAGAAGCAGGACAATGAGCTGGCCAAGGACAGTGACAATCCGGAGGGCGCCCTGGTCAATATCATGAAGAAAATGTACAACTCCGGCGACTCGAAGACCAAGCAAATGATCGCCAAGGCCTGGACCGAGGGACAGGAGAAGGCACGCCACAGACAGGACGACGACATCGGCAGTCTAGGCGATATGTAGAATTAGTCTTAAGAGAGAGGAAAATTTCTCCACGGAGTTGTAATTGATATAATCAATATAGGAATCGCACACATTCTCAAGAAACACAAGATGAGTTACGTTTTTTTCTTTAAGACGGATCTATAAAGGAATCCTTACGCCATTTGTGATCTGCAAAAGAATCATCCCATTGGGGATCTTGAAAAGAATGCTTAATCCATTGGGGATCTAGAAAAGAATCCTTATTCTATTGGTAATCTATAAAAGAATCCTTATCTATGGATTATTGGTGATCTAGGAAATTGGGGATATAGAAAAGGACCCTTATCCTATTGGGGATCTTTAAAAGAATACTTATCTTACTGGTGATCTGCAAAAGAATCCTTAGCCCTTTGGTGATCTAGAATATATATGAGTTTTTTCTATACATGGATATATATTTAAGGATATGATCTGCTACTAATCAAATGAGAAATATTATGGAAACTAAGCGAATCGGTTGATTTCCATATTTTGATTTGATAAAAATCCATAATTTGGGACCCAAAGGGCTAAGGATTCTTTTGTAGATCACCAGTAAGATAAGAACCCAAATTTTGGGTTATAAGTTCAGGAAGCTTAACCCGTTAAGGATCCTAAGCAGATTTGCTTGAGATGTGAAAGAAGACAGATATATAGAGAGGCGGCTTAGTTATACGAAGTAACATTTATGATATTTTGGAAAACTTCAATATTTGTTTCTGGAGGGGAATCAATATTTAGGATCATAAGTCTTTAAGGGATTGTCAATTCAATCCAAAAGAAAGGCAGCTTAGTTATGCTAAGACACATTTATATGATTTTGAGGAGGAGACTTGAAAGAGGAGTATCAAAATTTAGGATCATGGGTCTTTAAAGGTTTGAAAGTCAAGATCTGAGCTGATTTTCCAGAAGAAATAGATATAGAAAGGCAGCTTAGTTATACTACGGAGATTTTCAGCAGGAGATTTGACAGAGGAGTATCAATATTTGGGATCATGGGTCTTTAAAGGTTAGAAAGTCAAGATCTGAGCTGATTTTCCAGAAGAAATCTATATAGAAGGGAAGCTTAGTTATACTAAGGTATATTTACGAGATTTTCAGGAGGAGATTTGAAAAAGGAGTATGAATATTTGGGATTATGGGTCTTTAAAGGTTTGAAAGTCAAGATCTGAGCTGATTTTCCAGAAGAAATAGATATAGACAGGCAGCTTAGTTATATTAAGGAATATTTACTGGATTTTCAGCAGGAGATTTGACAGAGGAGTATCAATATTTATGGATCTTTTAGGTTTGCCAATTCAAAATCCGAGCTGAATTTTCAATTTCTTGCATTTTAAACAAAAATTTTTAACTTAAACTCCAAAAGTTTTGCCCGCAAATCTGCCAAATTTGGTGTATTTCTTGTTATTTATTGTTAACATTTGTTTTTTCTGTTGTGTGCATAACTTTAACATTGCTGCTATGACACACAAACACAACAGCTTCAGCTGTGCCACCTGCAAGAGCTGGCTGTTATAGCACGACTTGCTGCAATTTGAATTGGCATCTGAAGAAACCGAAAGATAAAGATCAGAACAGATATATATAAATATTCCCCGTGTGTTGACATCTTGTGCACGTGGGGATTACATTAATTAGCTGTCAGAAATGTTGGGAAAAATATACCTGATTAATGCTAATTAGTTACAGAACTATTCGCTAATTAACCTTGACGACAGCTGAGCACGCCGACGACGGACCACTCCGACGGACCACTCCGACGACTCCGGCGATTTCAGTCGGGCGCAACGACTCCTCCTCCTCCTCCTCCTCCTCATCATCCTCTATAATCTCTATAATGACTGCATTTCTATAATTAAGTAATACTTTTTCGCCCTGTCTTCATTTTCAATGCTTCTGCCAGACGATGGATGCATCATTTTTACAGGTATTTTTGGGTTTTATTCAGGAAGTTTTTCACAATTTTCGAAAATTTTCGTTTTTTTTTTTAACTTGGGTTATTGCACTTTGTTTTGGAAATTCTTTTGAGCTACAACTTTGGCTGTTTGTGTTGAATTTCGATAGGATGGGCCAGCACTTTGGAAGTAGATTTTATAAAATTGAAATCCTATCCCATACTTATTTGATAAGGGATTTCGAAAAGGATCCTTATTCTATTGGGGATCTGTAAAAGCATCCTTATCTGCTTGGTAATCTAGAAAAGAATCATTTTTCTATAAGTGATCTAGAAAAGAGTACGTATCCTATTGGGGATCTACAAACGACACCTTTATCTATTGGGGATCTCGAAATAGGGCACTGTCCTGCCAAATAAGTGGTGTGGGTACGAGTCCCCAAAACAAGGTTGTGACGTAGGATTTAATAGGATAGGATTTCTTCAGTGAAGGAAGCAGATAAGGGAAACTAGTGCTTCAGGCTTTGAACCGATAGGGTTATTATGGCTATATAATAATAATACAAATAATAATAGGCAAAATGGAAATGGAAACTATAAAATCTTGTAATCATTCGATTATATACTTACGTGATTATAGACAGATAATTTTGAAACTTGGGGAAATTTCGGCCCAGAGTTTTTCAAAATATTCTTATGTTTGGAAAATTATCTCGAGGTAATATTCATCGCAACTATCTGGGATAGATATCGCAGTATAGTCCATATTTGGGCAAACATTTTGCATTATATATTTCAAAATATCCCAAATCACCGATGTAATTGTGAGTTTCCAGATTGTAATTGTCTTAGGATTATCCTCATAGACTGTATCCTTTGTGTAAGATGACAAATGCCAATAGTGTTTTTACCCATCAACTTGGAATTTAAGATCCTAGTCTTGATGATTGTCATGCTCTTTTGTTACGATCTTCCAGAGGTTACATGCGTTTTGAGGCCGAAAAAACGTCTATTTCCAGTATTTCTGTAAATAATTCTTCTGATTTCTATCAAAAATTGCGTTGGATGCAAAATCCTAGGCTTAAGCACGAACCCGATCCAGAAACGCTATGAAAAATTGGAATAAGATCACTTGGGAAACGATTGATGTAGCAATAGAACTTAAATATGTAGTCCGGCGGGTCGTTCTTCCAAAACGTTAGTTCCTCTAAACTTTTTATCCGATTGTCCTAAAACTTTCAGGAAATACTCTAGACATATTAAACTATTTTTAAAATTAAAAGAAATCGTTTCTTTTCGACATTTTAAAGCCAAGATTTTCAAAGTTCAATTTTCGAAAACTTCTCCCACAATAAGATAATAACACACGATTTGTATTTGTTTTTATGGTATATAATTGGTAATTGTTTATTAAATTCATGTGGTTAAAATCAATAATGTTGTCGCTTGTATAGAATCTAGTCGTACATATATGTAGTATTAGATATATCTGGTAATCTATTCCATTTGTAATAGTTTAGTTTGCTTTAAATCATCTCATTTATAATAATAATAATAATATTTTGTATTTTAAATACGTTTTATATGTTTTTTGCTTTATTTTTCATCCAAGGAAATTGCCAAAAAAAAATATGAAGAAAATTATTATAATTATAACGAAAATCAAAAGGAAAACTCCTTTCGCTCCTTTCCTTTTCTACAGTGAGTCAACACAGCATTGCGATATATTTATTTATCGATATATTTTGTTATCGATGTGCGTGTTGTCTGTGTATTGTGAACAATTGAATTGTTTTTTCATTATATTCTCTTTAACGTTATTGTTTCGATTTTGAACTATATCGATTCGTATCGTATCGTATTGTATTAGATCGTATCGTATGTTACGAGTTCTTATAATTCATTTGGTTTAGGTGAAATGAAATATATGTATATATATATAATATATCGTTATATAGGCCGATTCCAAAGTAAATTTAACTATAGTGAACTAGTGTTGCTGGCATAACGTTAAATTATTGCTTATCGATATGTTATCGATTTATTTTTAGTGCCCTTTTTTGATTGGGAAAAGCGCTGTTTATGTGTTTTTGTCTTTTGTGTGGCAATTTGTTGTAGTTGAGAGCGCGATAAGCGATAAATCGCTTATCGATATATCGATAACTTTAGGTTTTATACATATTACCAAGTTTTTAACGTTATTCAGCCAACTTTATAGTGAACAAAGCATATATATAGACAATATATATGATAATAAAGGTACGATGTACTAAATATTTGAATAATGCTATATAAAAAAAAGATCGAAAAATTATATAGTAAAGATAAGTTTATAATATATTTAGGCATAGATATTGTGTCAAATTAGGCTAATGCTTGTCGGAAAAAATGCGGCAATCGATATAGTTTGTTAGTTGGTTTATATATATATCTTATATATCGATAGATCGTTATATATTGTTTTAAGTATTTGATTTAAGTATTTTTTTGCAACTTTTGTGACCTATTTATATTCTTTTTTCATTGTTTTGTTAATATCGTGTGTGTGTATGACTCAGCATAAGTGATATATGTTATATATAGATATATATTATATACTATTTATCGCCTGATCTAAGTAAAGCACCAAATTCGTGTTCTGCATGGTTTTTGCCTAACTATTTGCTCTCTCAACCTCTAGATTAACTATTATATTATATTCATATATCGTTAACGATATCGATATTGTTTGTTGTTGTAAAATCGAGTTAAAAGCTTTTCCTTTTCTTCTTCCCTTTAGCTGGCTTTGCGTATAAAAATAAATCTTTCCGTTTTCTAAGACTATTTTCTGGAAAAAAATCGTGCCCCACACACAACACACCCAAACTGCCACGCCCCACGCGCCACGTGCCACGCCCAACAACTCTTGCCTATATACACAATACGATAGTTTTTCGCGTGCGCGTGCGTGAGTGCACATTCATCGTAAAACTTCTAGAAAAATTATGCGCGTGATTTTCATTTTTTCATATATCTTTTTTTTTTTTTTGGGTTCCAAGTCAAATCTATCACGAGAAATTATCTTAGCTCTATGTCTATATGTCTATATATATAGGTAAAAAAAAAAATATGCAGAAATTTTAAAATTTGAGTTTTGAAAAAGTCTCAATTTTGGATTGTAAATGTTCTGGTTGTAAAGCAATTCGACGATCCAAAAATGTTAAAGCCAGCTGCTAAATGGAGCAAAAGAGCTAGAGTTACAGATAGGGTTTATAGTTAGAGAGAGATGGCATATATAGTTAAAGTGCAGAGTAAACGATAGTTTTTTTTTTTAGGAAAAAACACGAGAAACTATCGAGAAGTGTCATATATAGTTATAGTTATAGAGTTTATTTGAGAAACTATGGAGAAAAGTGCCATATATTTGGGATACGTTTTGGGTTATATATAGAGTTTATATCATTTTGGATCGTCTGAATCTGGGGACCTGATGAGGCAGTTGTAAATTACGATTTATTAATGTTCCTTCGCTCTCCCTCCTTCCGTCTCTCTCTCTCTCTCTCTATGTGTATATATGTATATGCCTTGAGGTCTTTTGGAACGGTTCCATTCTCTTTACGGTTCGGACAATTCCAGCTTGGCTCTAATCTTATGTACCTAACCTAGCTAAACCCTAGCAAAAGCCCGGTTCCAACCATTTCCATGTCCACATTTTGGTTTTCAGAAAACACTCGGAAGCAATTTGACATTGGCCGTGGAACGTGGCCTGGCCCGGACGCTGGGCGTCCGCACGTGCCGTTAATAAAGCTCCGTATGGTGACGCACTGGCGCCGGTATTTTGGACATGCCACGTTCCCGCCGGGGCGAGACACCGGCTGTTGCCGCCGTCGTTGCCGGCGTAGCCGCCGAATGATTGCTGCCGCAGGATGAGGCGGCTGAGCTGCGCTTGGAGCGTGCCTTGGCCGGCGGTGAGCAGCTCTCGGAGCGTTCCAGATTACCATTGCTATGCACCCACGCCGTGGTGAAATCCTCATAGACCGGCGTCTTCTTGCCACTGGAGGATTTCTGTTGCTGATTGCCGGCGGCATAGCGTGACAGCAGTGTCTTCATCTTCTCCAGAATCTGTGCATCATTCTTCGCGCTGCTGGCCGCCTCCAACAGCTGTTGGGCCAGCGGCGAGGAGGCGTGATTCTTGACAGGCGACGTGGTCAACGAGCTGCTGCAGCCACGCACGCGGCGTCCATTGCTGTCGTACAAGATCTGCGAGGAGCGTGTCTTGGCATTGCGTTCAAAAGGCGTGGCTGCTGGCGCTGCCGGCGCATAGGTGTCCACATTGATGACCGGCCGGCGCTTGGTAGCAGTTTGACCTACCGCCGTGCGTCCGCTCCAGGTGTTGGTCACATCCCGCACCAGCGGCAGTTGTGACGTCTTGCCGCGTGCTGCGGGAGCAGCTGGCGCAGCTGCCGCCGGCGGACGACGTACTGAGTGGTATTTGGCCTGTTGGCGACTGAAGCCCAGCGTGGTGGGGCCACGTGTGCTCAGATCCTGCAGACTGCCGCCAGCGCCGCCGCCGCTGCAGCTGCTGTTGTCCATGCTGCTGCGACGACGACGTTGCGCCAAAGGTGATCGGGGTATTTTGCTAATCGAGGCAGCGGAGCCTGGGGCTGTGGCCCTGGTAGTGCCAGCTGGTGCCGCTCCAGCGTCCACTTCCGCCTCAGTGGTTACGGTAATCTCATCATCGGTTATGTAGACACCGGACTGCTCGAATTTGGCATGGCCGGCATAGGGCTGCTTGGGCTTGTGCAGCACGGCGGGCAGCGATTGCGGTCCATCCACAAAGTCCAGTTCCTCGGGCATATTATGAGCCTTGGCGGCATCCAGCTGCTGCTCGGCCTCCGTCTCCGCCTCGGCTTCCTCTGTGGGTGAGCTCTGCGAGTCACTAGATGTGGGGTCCAGACGCACTGCAAAGGGTATATAGGTTAGTATAGATTTAGGCTTGGAGCTGCATACTGGCGCTTACCATTGCTTTCCGCGTCCTCCATGGAGGCCTGACTGTGCAGGGACTCGCGTTTCTGCGCATTCGACTGGATGACGCCCATGCTGCGGTAGCCCTCGTCGCTAATCTCGCTGCCATTATCGCTGATGTTCTCAAATTTGCTACTCTGCTCCGGCTGTGTGCCGCTGGAGGAGACTCCAACGGCTGTTGTCTCCTCGCCGCCGCCGCCGGCGCTGCCATTGTCCATGCCAATGCCCGTCGCCGGCAGCGATTTGGGTCCACTGTTGCTGTAGTATTCCATGGAGCTCTGCTTCTTGCCGCGCATATCGTGCAGCCGACGCTGGCTGGGCGACATGGAGCGCCGCGCCAGACTGGGCGATGAACTGGGCAACGTTTCCAGTGGGTTGCCCAAGCCGGCGACGCCGCCGGCCAAGGCATTCGTCTGGTTGAGAAACTTGCGCTGCGGCGTCGGACTGCGGCTGCGATGCTTGCCCAGCACGCCGGCTGCGCCCGGGGACAAACTGGAATTGGTCACGGGCACGCCGCCGGCGCCACCCATGGGTGGTGCTCCAATGCCACCAGCAGCGCCACTGCCAATGGCCGAGAAGACGCGACGTGCTGCATGCGGTGAGCTGCAAAAAGCACAGGAAAAAAACATTTTTTAGCAACTTGTGTGTAGCTGTTAGCTTTTGTCAGGCAACAAAGCCTGACTTGTGGCTGTGGCGTTGCCAGCTTGTTGCATGCAGAGTGCAACGCGCAGCTGATAAGCTGAGCTGATTAAATTCGTAAGCTCCTAACTTTTTATACCCTGATCCCATTTGAAAAATGGCAAGAAGGGTATAATAGCTTTGTTGGAATGTATATAACAGGCAGAAAGAGGCGTGGCAAACCCCATAAAGTATATATATTCTTGATTAGCATCAATAGTCGAGTTGATATAGCCATGTCCGTCTGTCCGTCCGTCTTTATGAACGCGCCGATCTCGGAAACTACAAAAGCTACAGACTTCAAACTTGCCAGGAATATACGTGTATAGCATATGCAGTACCAGTTTGTTTCAAATTTTGGCTGCCACGCCCCCTACGCCAGATAATCGATAAAAACGATGTTCGATAAAATGGCCATAACTTTGGCATTTATAGAGCAATCGATACCAAATTCGGTAAATAGGGTCATGACTAGAAACTGCAGAATTGAATTTCACAAAATTTTGATACACTCCTCTATTTTGCTGAAAAGTGACGAAATAAGTATAGCAGTCACAATTTTTAAGCTGGAGGAGATTTGGTAGGTGCTTAAAGACCCCTAGGGGGCTTCGGTGGACCAGTGCATAGCCCACTGGCACGCCAAACAAGAGGTGCGAGTTCGAGTGCCGCCCATGTCGATAGGCATGACCCTCCCAGAAATACTAGGTTGTGCCGTAGGATTTGAAATCCACACACATAAAAAAAGTTCTTCAATGAAGGAAATATAGTAATATAGTGCTTTAGGCTTTGACCCGATAGGGATGTTATGGCCATATAATAATAATATTATAGATCCTATGCAGAAAATAACAAATTTTTTTCATCCCAGGCACTATAGGTACCTGTATATTTAACTGTTTTTAACGAAACTTTTAATTTTTGGATTGTATATTTATGACCATAAAACTATCCGGAAAGTTTCAGATCAATCAGATAAGCTCGAAAACTGTGGCAAACTGTTGCAATAATAATAATTTCAGGATTCTTGATTTAATTGATCAACTGGTTTCGCATGCGATTTTCATACTATGAATGGGTGTTGTGTGCCTTTGTTTCGTTGCACTCATGAATATGAATGTGAATAAAAATGTGAATAAAATGTGAATACATTGTGAATGCGAAATTGCGGGTTCGCGGTTGTCCACAAATCGTGTGAATTGTGTGCATAATGGAGCTACTAATGGGCTCCACTCAACTGCCACGAGATGTTGTCTTGTCTTCTGTTGTGTCTATCTGTCCGCCTGTCCGCCTGTCCAGCTGTCCGCCCGTCTGTCGTCTGAAAACATCATCATTATCCGGCTTTATGCATGCAATTAGCAAGGCGATAACAACTTAATGGACAAACGCCCCCCGACCATGGAGCTGGCACAGTTCCGAGTCTCTGTGATTAGCTAAAACCCCGACTCCCGCCCAGAGTTACGATTTTTTTTTTAATATACCTAACTGAAAATTGGTATGAAGGGTATAATAAGGTATAAGGAGGCGTGGTAGAACCCATAAAGTATATATATCTTTGATCAGGATCAATAGCTGAGTCCATCCGAGCGTCTGGCCGTCCGACGAGATTTTCGATGAAGGTTTTTCGATCATATGGCCATAACTATTGCATTTATAGTGCTATGAATAGCATAGAATTATCGCCTGATAATCGATAAACACGATTTTCGATAAAATAAGCATAACTTCTGCATTTATAGAGCTATTGATTGCAAATTTGGTACATGGACTCACGACTATAAACTGTAGAATGTAGTTTCGCAAAAATTTTGATACACCCCACCCAATTGCCGTCTGTATGTGCACAGTTGGGAATAGGGTATCTCGCAGTCGAGGACTTACCGTTCGTATATCACCTGCGCATTGTGGAGCTCAATACCATTGCCATTGGAATTGGTCGTCTTGACCCGGGCATTACAGGATCTGCGATGCTGGGCGTGGCAACGGCAAGGATCGTGTTTGTCCAGATAATGGGAGAGCGTATCCCACCCGCCGCCGACGCGTACCATAACGTGAGAGCGTAAAATCTGGAGTAAGGATTGGTTAGTTTTGGATTGTGTTCGGGGTTCAGGATCGGGGAGGTGTCTCTACTTACACGCACGAAGATGAGTACTTTGGTATCGCCAATGCGATATTTGCCCTCGGAAACGCGCACCATGGGAAACTGTGAGGGGCATGTGCATTTCTCCACCAAATCTCTGACCTGTAAATGGAAACAACAACAACAACAACATGAAAATGTGTCACTTCTGTCTATATACCATATATATCTATATATATATATATATATACTGTCTATTCTACACATCTCCGC
>JBANCY010000434.1:0-33575 GCA_037040045.1 Phorticella flavipennis | reverse complement strand
GAATACTTATTTTTTTTAAAAATGGGTGGATTTCAAGTCCTACGCCAAAAACCTAGATCCAAACTAGGAGGGTCAAGCCAAATGACTTGAGCAGGAATCGAACATACGTCTCTTTGTTTGGCAAGCCAGTGGGCTATGCACTGGGCTACCGAGATCCCCTAATCGATTGACATGACTCCTAGAAAAAATAGGTTGTGGCGTAGGATTTGAAATCCGCCCACCTAAAAAAAAGTTCTTCAGTGAAGGAAGCTGAAATAAGGGAAAATATTGCTTCATTATATTTTGGCCATATAATTATAACTAATTGATATTCCATCCTAGCTATTGTAACTATAAAGAAACCTGGTAAATTGCATGCTGATTGCTTTGGCGTTACAGTGGTCCTAATAAAAATACGATTTAGAGATAGTTACGCTTACAGTTTCAAGTTCACGTTCTAGTTCTGAGAAGTGCCGCGCTTAAAATCTTAACAGCTGCGGTTCTAATACTCCGATTTCAATTTAAAATTGGGAAAACAATAAGCGATAATATATAATAATAATATCAAATAGAATTTTTTGAGTCCCCAATAGGTATGTAACCTTTTAATATCTTTATATATATCTTTATATCTTATTAAAATATTTATTTCAATATGTATTGTCCTATTAATATAACTATTTCGATATATATTTGCCACCACTGGCACTGTCATCACTGACAACTTTCGATATGTAACTGTAACTTTAAATGTATCGATATGGCATGAGTATGAAGTTTTTGTGTCACGCTGCTGTCTCGAACAATCTCGAACTCTGACAACAGGGGAAAAAATTTTTCAGCATTTTTTCGTGCAAGACGCATTTACATACGTTTTAGTTTTTTATTAAAAGAACTTTTGTTATCTTTGAAGAAGTCTTTGTAAAATGGATTGCCCAATTCAAATGGAAGATTACCGCAAGCTTAAGACTTGGATCGAATATTTCACCAACGAACCATTAGCTTTAAACAAGCCGTATTTTCAATTCATCAAGGAATTCATAGAGAATTTCGGCGGAAAAGTGCCTGAAGGAATATCCACTGCGTAAGTACTTCGAGCATATGCCTCACCTGGCCCATTTTACTATATTTCTTCCCTGGCGGGGCGGGGGGGCTACAGCAAGTGTCCGTTTGCCGATGCTCGTGCTGAAGCCGGTCCAAATGCCGGCAAGTCGGCCGATGGCGCTGATATGGAATCCGATGTGAGTGAGGAGGAGGAGGAGGAGGATTCCGTATCAGAACCGGAGTCCGATGTGGAGTTGGATATGGAAGGTGTGTACGAATAGCGTTGTATACCATAGTTTACATATTTTAACCTCTTAAATCTTAAATGGTGCAGGTGTAATCGAGGCTGATAAGGATCCGGTGCAGCCCATGGGCGATTCCAGTAAGACTCCAACTGAGGACGAAATGGATAAGGCTGGCGAATTGCGTGCTAAGGCAGCGGGTGCTTATAGCGAACAGAAATTTGATGAAGCTATTGGCTTCTACACCCAAGCCATAGAGCTGAATCCGGGCAATGCGCTGTTCCATGCCAAGCGTGGCCAGGCTTTTCTTAAGCTGAAGAAACCAAATGCTTGCATACGCGATTGTGACAAGGCTTTGGAGCTCAATTGCGATTCGGCTGCGGCTTACAAGTTCCGTGGTCGCGCTCATCGTTTGCTCGGACAGTTTGAGGAGGCTGCCAAGGATTTGCGCCAGGCTTGCAAGCTTGATTTTGATGAGGAGACCGACGAGTGGTTGCGCGAGGTGACACCAAATGCCAAGAAGATTGAACAACATCGCATCAAGCAGGAACGCAAACAGGCTGAACGTAAAGTTAAGGAACGCCAACGTGCCCAACGCAAGGCACGCAAACAGCAGGCCAAGAAGAGTGGCGCATCTGCTGCTGGTGGTTTCCCAGGTGCAGGCGGTTTCCCAGGTGCTGGCGGTTTCCCAGGTGCTGGCGGTTTCCCAGGTGCAGGCGGTTTCCCAGGTGCAGGTGCTGCTGGCGAAGAAGATGCTTCAGGTGCTGGCGGCATGCCTGGACTTGATTTGTTCTCCCGCATCCCGATGGCCAAGTTAATGGCTCACATTCAGGATCGCGATGTGGCAGCTGCTCTAACAGATATAGCCTGTAACCCCTCCAATTTGTCCAAATATCTAAAGGATCCGAAGATTTTCAGTGCCCTCAGCAGCTTCTTCCCAGACGGCATACCTGCCAATTTGAATCCAGATGGTGATGGTGCTGCTGCCGCCGGCAATACCGCCTTCGAGGCCGAAACCAACTCGGCCAACGCCAGCAAACCCGAGGCCAAAAAAGAATCGACTGACTTTGTGGACGATGGACTGGATTAAGCCCCCATCCACCCAAGCAGCCACATCCAAGTCAATCGAGCCATATTTACAACAACATGCGGAAGGAACACAAAGACAGAAGAAATAGAAAGAAACACATATATAGATATAGATGCGCGAAATAGAGAGAGACAGAAAGGCAGGCAAACCAACAAGAAAAAAAGAGAGGGGAAAATACACTAACCAACACACGAGAACATTTTCGACAGGCAAATCTTAAATCCTTAACACGTTGCTGCTAGCTTTCAGCATAAAATTCTTAGCGGTTTTCTTTGCTATAATTATGAATTATATCTGCAAGGGAGAACGAGCAAGTTTCCTTATAAACAACTAAAACTAAAATTCAAATCCAAATTCAAATTATCGATGATATCTAGTTGAACTAAAGCTCGATAAGAACACAAACACGAACGGCAAAACTAAATTGTTAAAAGCAAATGGATAATACTACACCTACACAGAAAACGCCATAAAAACATATATATATATATATATATATATATATATTATAAACCATTAGCCTTAATTCTCTTCCCGTCTGAAACAAGGGAAGGAATGGAATTTGTACTGAACGAAAAAATGAAGATAAAATTTAATTATTACATTAATAAGAAAGCAAATATGCATTTAGCAAACCATCATCATTCTCGCCCAACAATCATCCAAATTCAATCGCTCACCACACTCATTTATTCACATGTTAACTAAACTATTGGAAAGCAAATGTATTCAGGATTAAAATAAATGAGATATCCTAAAACGACTATTGTACCATCTAATTTCCCAAGCACACCCAGATTTCTGAGGCAATTTTGGTTTTTATACCCTGATTTCAATTAAAAATATAATATGTAGGAATGTCTGTAAGAGGCAATATGAGTCATGGCAGGCCCTATTAATTATATATGTCCTTATTATATGGCCATAAAAGCCCTATCGGGTGAAAGCCAGAAGCACTATTTTCCTTTATTCCTGCTTCCTTCACTGAATAACTTGTCTACGCCACAACCTAGGTTTTCTAGGAGGATCATGCCTATCGACATATCGGGGCAGTGCTATCCACAGGTCCCCCGAGGCCGCCCCGAGTTTATATAATATCAACTTTATTCTCAATGAATCTTTGTTCATAACCTTCATATGCACTCTTATCAAAACCGCCAGGATCCGACAACATTAAAAGTTGACTTTGCTCATATTTTCCATGTTATTCAAGCTAGTGTTTAAGTTTTCATATATACTTAAAATTCTTCATTATATATTGCTTCCTCAAATTTAAAATTCGACAACTATGTAATAGAGCTGCAATTCATCTAAAATTTTGTAAACAGGTATAGCTGCGTTTCCTTAATAATATGCAAATGCTAGGGAGTGCCGGTAGCTATTCCTTACTAATTTTCTTATGGACTTTTTGAAAACCGCAGAATTTTTTATGTATCCTGATTTAATTTGAAAAATGTGAAAAAGGAAAATGTGGTTTTGTTCGAATATATGTAAAAGGCTAATTAGACACCATAAATTATATTAATTCTTGACCAACATCAACATTCATCTGTATCCTAAACCGAGATCATAGGGAGACCAAAAGCTGAATGACGAAAATTGACAAAATTTAGGAGCAGAGTCTCTCATTTTGATGACCCTTTGGGAAAACGGTATTCCTTTTGAAAATTGGTTAGATATTGGCCAAATTAGGGATGATCAAAGTATAGATCAAAATTCGAAATATTTCATAGGGGGGACAAAAGGCTGAATCATGAAAATCTATGAAAATTATGCTCTTGAATCAGGGTATCTCGCTGACGAACACTCTCGACTGAAGCCCTCTATCTTGTGCCGATTAAGGAATGTGAAAGTTATCAGGCAACGCCCCCTTAAGTAGGCAATGAGTGCAAGTGCATTGTGCTATTTTTATTCATGAATGCATTCGGATTCCGATACCGATTCCGATTCGGATTGTCGGCATTATTTAATGAGCGCCTCGCTGCGCCCAACTGATAATTTGCATATTAATACTTGCGACCTGAAGGTAAAATTCTATTGAACAGTTCGATGAATGTCCGCCTGTGTGTGCTGTCCGCCTGCCCGTCTCTCCGTCCGTCTGTCTGTCCGTGTATACTTGATAACGTGGTGTATGTGTGTGTGTGTGTTTGTGTGTTTCATGGTGACAACATGAATGCAATTTCATATCGTAAAAACACATCTTTTCAGTATATACGAACATTATTTATGCCGAAGTTCTCCTTGAGTCAGAGACGTTTTAACCCCTGTGTAGCCCGACTGTGGCACTTGGCACAAAAATTATCTTATCGGGCAACTTTGCAATGCTTAACTATTCACCTCTTCATCAGCTGTTAAAAATATATAGATGATTTTGATAGTAAGAAAAGTTCGTGCAGTTTGCAAACAACGATGTTTCTGTGTGTTTCTGTGTTTTGGCGGAGATTACAACTCCGAAAGTCATCGTATTTTAGAGAAGTTTTTGGTGGTCATGTTCTAGCTGATCGAACGTGTCAGAATTGGTTTAGCAGACGAAGAAAGCCCCGGAGCGCGGACGACAATTGATGCATTTGTGCAAGAAAAACGCCCGGAATTCTCGGATAGACATGACAAAGGGTCATTAAAAATTATTTGGAAACATTTCGTCGGGAACTCCTACCCCACCCGCCGTCCCGTCGTATAGTCCAGACATTGCACCTTCTGATAACTATATTTTCCGATCGATGGCTCAGGACCTGGAAGACCAGCATTTTTCCAATTATGATGAAGTTCAAGAATGGATCGATTGATGGATAGCCAAAACAAAAGTCCAGAGTTCTTTCGATGCCGAATCCGAGCTTACCCAGAAAGATGACAAAAACTAGTGGCTAGCAATGTACAATACTTTAAAGCGTAAATATGTGACCAATTTTTGTGTTCGAACTTATTTATATTCCTAATAATTATGTAAGGTGACCAATTTTAAATTTTTAATTGTTTTATGACAGTGCTTGCATAGAACTTAACTGATCAATTATTATTTATATCATTATTATAACCCAATATCTCCCAATATCGACAATTGATCTTTGTAGAAAGAATTTCTCTAAAGTGAATATTTTGAAGTGTTTATACAGTCAAACTCCTCTGTAGTTAACTTCTATACAATGAAGCTCTCCCTATTATGAATTGATTTCAAACACACAAAATTTTCGTTCCAATTTAAACACATGTATGTAGAATTTCTGTATAATGAAGTTTCTATATAGAAGTTCGACTGTATATTATTATTATATGGCCATAACAACCCTTTCGGGTCAAAACCTGAAGCTCTATTTTCCTCTATTTTTGCTTCCTTCACTGAAGAACATTTTTATGTGGGTGGATTTCAAATCCTACGCCACAACCTAGTTTTTCTAGGAGGGTCATTTCATCGACATGAGCGGGACTCGAACCACGCACCTTTTGTTTGGCAGGACAGTGCGCTATTCACTGGAGCACCGAGTTCGACTGTATAACCTATGTGAAATTACAATTTCCGACTGTCGAAAGAAATTTAGATAGACACAGATCAGCTGAATTTCCCTAGTAGAATTCAACACAGATACTTATGTATGTGGGGGACACATAAAGAACGCATGTCAGCATAAGGGTTAACTCAAGTACACACACACATATGCACTTGCTCTTCTATTGCATTACTCATAGTCGCCCCACCCACTCTGCCCCGCAGGCAGGTGGTGACTCACGTCAGCTGCAACAGCTCTCTCTCTCTCTTTCTCTCTCTTTCTCTCTCCCTCACTCTCGCTCCCGCTCCGCTCTGGGCCCATCGCTTTGCCAATTGTCAAATTGCAAATTGACGAGCGATTAACCGTTACAATGGCCCAGTGCGTGCTACTGTCATGGGGCAGGGGCAGGGGCAGGGCGGAGGCTAAGGCCAATTGCACACTTGACGCCGTTGTTGTTGTTGCTGTTGTTGTTGTTTGGGCGGCCACCGATTTTAGTCAAATCTGACGTCATCGTCTCTCTCACTCCCTCTCTCTCCCTCTTTCTCTCTCTCTCTCTCACTCTCTCTGACTGCGTCGCGTTAAACCAACAACAACTTGTTGTGGTTTACGCCTGATTTGTTTTGCTTCTTGGTCTGCCCTTACCGAGGGTATCTCGATTCTGTCAATCGATTTGAAACCTCAGGGAAAAACTTGCAGGGAAATTTGGGTCTGATGAGGTGAGATTCGTCTGTGTGTTAAAGTGCTGCAACAATTGGGTTTCCTTTGGTTAACACTTGATTCTAGGGATCTTCGAGAAACATTAAGAATTTCTTGCCAATTGCGTTTCCATTTTCTCGTAAAGTAACGAAATTTCTACAATTGTTAAGACAGAGCTATGTAGATGACCCTAAATTCCAGGCAGGAAGTGTCATCCAAAATTTTCATCCATCCTATTGGGGATATAAAGAAGTTAGTGATGTTTTTTCACCAACATTGATGATGAAAAATTGGCTTTTTATTTACACTTCAAGGTGTTGTCCATCACTAGCTAATACTTTTTACCATCTTTCTGGCAACCTTCCGAATTCCGCGTCGAAAGAACTCTGGGTTTTCTTTTGTGTCCATGAATCGATCCATTCTTTGACTTTATTTTAGTTGGATCGATCCATTCTTTGACTCTATCATAATTGGAGAAGTGCTGGTCTGCCAAGTTATCTGCCATGTGGTGTAGGACCTCCCAACGAAGTTTTTCAAAGCAATTTTTAACGACTCGACTAACATGTGCTTGAGTGTGCTCAAAATTATTTTTGTCATATCTATCCGAAAATTGCGGACGATTTTCCTGCAATGCTCGGCTCAAGCACTCAAACATCAATTGTCGTCGGTATAGCTCCCGTGACAGAGGATTAGCTTGGATCCATAGATATTTGCTCTTGGCGTTGATGACGATTTGTGGCCGGAAAATCCATACGATTTTCTACGTTTGGGATTATCGTAATGGATCCACTTGGATCTTGGCTTCAGCTCGTATGGCACTCACTTTCCTTTTGTCTGAATCATATTTGTGGCTTTGAGACACTTACCGACTGTTGACAAGTCAACTCCCTATTCGTCGAGTAACGCCTTCAATTTATTGTCTTCGAACTTTTTTGGGACGTTCTTTGTCATCGGAGTCAAAATCACAATTTTGAAGCGTCAGAACTAGTACTCACATATAGAAATCAATGGAGTGTAACCCCCGTAAGCTTGCTCGAACAGCAAACGACTCGAAAAAGCAGTTTTCTTTAAATGCAAGCAGAACAACACAACTTCCCGCAAATTGCATTTATTCGGCACGAAAGACGACATATTGAATGGTCTTGAACGTTCGTACGTTGTTGCAATATGACGTATGCTGATAATCCAAGCTATGACATAATACTTTATTATTATTATATGGGATTGACAACTCTATCGGGTCAAAGCCTGAAGCACTATTTGCCTTTATTTCCGGTTCCTTCACTGAAGAATTTTTTTTTTACGTGGGTGGCTTTTAAATCCTATGCCACAACCTAGTTTTTCTAGGAGGGTCAAATGGCAAATCGACATGAGCGGGACTCGAACTCGCCCCTCTTATTTGGCGGGACAGTGCGATAACCACTGGTCCACCGAGGCCGCATATATAGATATAGATATAATACCTTGGCGCAAGTAATTCACACTTGGATGAGAGTATACAGTAGTCGCCACTGGTGAAACACCGACGACACTACTGCGTGCGACCCGTCCCGGCTCGAGCCCCCTGGCTCCCACCATCGGATCCCACCGAGCAGCAGTCGCAGCTGGCGCAGCGCGCGCAGCAGCGGCGAACGCTGAAGGCGTAAACGAAATTGAAAATGTTTTCGCAGTTTCAGTTTCGTTTTCAACGTTCGCGCGCCAAGACGCAGAATCAACAAGTCGATTGCCCAATATTTCCAACCGATTCGATTCGATTCGACCCGATTCCGATACGCAGAACCCAACGCAAACACAAGTCTTCTCGACGTTCGACGTGTGGAGAGCCCCAGCGAATTGTATTCGTGAGTCCAAACTGTAAGAGCTCTGAGCGAATGCAGTTCAAAAAAATTTTCGAAAATGTTTTTCAAAGTGTGCGATGTGTGTGTGTGTGTGTGTGTGTTTGGGCTATAAACTTGGCTAGTGAAGGATCTGGGGCAGGTTGATGGCTCATCGGGCAAATAAACCTTTGATGCGATGATCTCATTGCACCGCCCCGTGTGGTGTCTCATCACAATAACAACAGTAATGTCAACAACAACAATAACAACTGTCACTCTTATCGTAGAGTTCTTATTTTTTCTTGTTTTCCTTCGATTCTTATCAGCTTCCCTAAAAAAAAACCGATCATTTCCCCGTGCAAAACAGAAATCAATTTGTTTAGCCCAGAAGATGGTCTGTTCGAAATGTGTTTTTCTGCTTCTTCCTCGGGTTCTGATGATACACCAGACATATTTGAGGCATGATATCATTTTAAACAAATAAGCATGTTGAGCATGTTCGGAAACGTGCCGCCAGTATCAAATTTTTTACCTAAATATACCTCTTTTAGCAGGGGTTTAGGAGTTCCAAGTTAGTTTTGATGATTGATGCCTCATTGAACAATCTGGAATTTCTGATATATGCACAGGGTGTGGTATAATTTAACTAATTTAACCACAGTTTCTGCCATACAACTATGGGGAATATATATATAGATCAAGTGGTAGTATCAAGTAGTACTTCTGACAGGGTCATAGACATATATTAATTAGTACTTCTAGTTCATCAAGTTTAAGTGCCGCTCTGACTCTGCTAGAAGTACTACTTGATACTACAACTTGATATATATTAGTATGAAATGGTACTTATGGCAGAATCATAAAGACAATAAGCTACATATGGTATAAATATATATATATTAAGTAGTACTTCTCTGCCAAAAGAACTACTTGATAGTACAAATTTTGATAAAACTTAGTACATGTTTTATTTTTAGCTGTTGCTATCAGCTGATTGCACTACTATATAGCTATAATATATTGGAACAATCTTTTCAGGACTTGAAACGATATTATAAAATAATCCAACCCGTAAACCAAGGCCAAATTTCTTTTTAGTAAATAATAATAGCAATTTTGGTCCAAGTTACTTTTGGAATTTGAATAATTGGAAAATTTGAATAATTGGAATAAATGCATTTTTCATATAAATAACAAAGTCTGTTATGATTTTACCATTTTGACACAAAAAATTATAGCATAATTACTTGCTATAAATGTTGGTATAAATCAAAAGATGTCTGTTGTTGTTTCAGAATGCAATGAACCGGGTAAAGATTGCAAATGGCTCATTAAATTCCGTAACCCTGAAGGCTGATACTATTTTGGTCACTGCTAAAATATGGCATAAATGAATTAAATAAATATGGTAAAAATATTGATGTAAATAATGGTTAAATCAGATGCTGTAAATTCTAGTCTGATTTTTTTTATATTAATAGGGCAAACATGAAATTGTAGGGTCTAATCCAAACTTTTTAAACCAACAAATTATTTACGATGGGTGATGCCATAATTTGGGGTGTAATTTTTACTAACATTTCTTGATACTATAATTAATAATATAATTCAGATTTTGGCTTAAAATTAGGTTTAAATTATGATTTTTAGTGAATATTTTAGCAGATATATTGTATTAAACCATAGTTTATATCGTACAAACGTAAGTAATTTTTTGAATATTGTGCCATAAAATTGGGTATACATTATGATGATTTGGAATAATACAAATTTTAAGCAATTAATATAACATTTTGATAGAAAATGGGACATAAAATTAGGTATAAATGATGCTAAATACATATTTTAACAATATTATAAATATTGAAGTAAATTTTGGTTAAAATTGTGGCTTAAAATTAGTTATAAATTATGATGATGAAGAATTATATCATTTTTACAGATGTATTATGTTAAAATTTGGTGAATAGCGCACAGTCCCGCCAAACAAGAGTTTGAGTATCATATCAAAACTAGGTTTTGGAGAAGGATTTGAAATTGTTAGTTGATTGTATTGATAAAATTGAAGTAAATTGAAGCTTTGATGCCATTTGGTATAAATTATTATGATTCCTAATAAGAATTTTAACAGATTGTAATATATCATTGGCTATGGCATAAAAATTGAAGTACATTTTGGTATAAAAAGTGGCATAAAATTTGGTATGAATTGTGATAAGGAAGGATACATATTATAAGCTAGTTAGTTAGTTAACAGTGCTGAAAAATTGTAAAAAATTCTGGTCTAAACTATGGTATAAGTAGTTGGGAAAAATATGTTGTCATCCATGTAATTTATGGCATAAATTATAGTATGGCAAACACACAATACAACAGAATTTCTGAACAACAAATTAGCATAGTTTTGCGTATTTTAAACGGAGGCTTTCAGTTTACGGCCCGTAAGAACCGGCAACTCAATCAAAATGCTGAACAAAAAATAATCGAAAAAAAAAAGAAAAAATTCGAAAAACATCCAAAAATTTGTTGAGAGCGTAGCGGAAATCCGCTCACTAATCAACATAAAATGTGGCTCGGTTTGTTTTGATAGTTTCGGGTTTGTTTTCTCATTGTTGTTGTTGTTGAATATCTGTCGCATTGTTATGATATTGGCTGTAAGTCATTACGTCATCGAGCAAATGGATATGGGATGGCGTCATTGTTTTCACTGAAGGCGTCTGACTAATGCCATAAACCTTGATGGGGCCAACCGAAGCTCAAACATTCCGGCAGAAAAACAAACTTTTGTAAACAAATTTTGGTTTGTAAACGATTAGAAATATGAGCTATGTACATATACATATATATTATGTATATATGGAGTAGGCCCTTATAATAATATGTATATAAGTTGGATGGATATGTTTGACTAGTACATTTCGATACATTTCGATACATTTTCGAAATTACCAATTGCTGCCACTCGCTCGACACTTGCCCAAAAAGTACACAACGCTCGCATCAATATGTGGCCTCATTTTAAAAATATACATATATCTGTATATGTATATCTAGATCTAGATTCAACCTATATACAATATAGTCAACACATTTTCGTGTTTCCAACGAACGTCCATAAAGCCTCATGACGTCACTGCACAGCTTTAGCACCAAGCAGCTAGATTTATATTATATACTCTATAGTACATATGTATATGTTTATGTATATACCGCATACATCTATACATCTATCTATCCATCTATCCGCCTGTACAGTAAATAGATTTTCTAGTTTCTCCTGCGATATTTCAATAACATTTGGCGTTCAGCGAGGCCGGCATTGAAAATGTTTAATTTTAGACGAAAAACAACAACAAATACAAAAACAAAATAAATAAATAAATAAATAATTATAATAACAAATTTTGTTGACCAAAAGTACGCAAACAATCTGGGCAAATGGGCGTGGCATTGCCAGCGCATTCGATGCGTGAAAATATGCAATTGCAGCCAAATGACATTCGATCGTATTTGGAAATATACCAAAAATATGGGAAAAGAAGTATGATATTTTCATTCAGTCTAATTGGATTTACATTCAAATTTCCGCATTTACTTCCTAAGAAATAGAACATAGAAAACTTTTTTCTTTCAAGCAGCTTTCAAAACTTGAGAATACAAAATCAAATGTTTTCATTTCTACATCTTTTGTAAATTTCATATATTTCAACATAGTATTTGAAATTTTTCAAAATTCTCCATGAAATTTTAGATATTTACAGACTTGGATCTCCTTCAATGTAATCCCCTTTGATTACTTTTGTGTACAAATTGGTTTATTCTAATATTTCTGTATTTATTAAGCAATTCTATTAGAATTTCAGAATAGTTGTTCCTTGTTTTTTAGGCCGATTTCATATCAACTGAACTAAACAACTTTATTCTATAACAGAGCATAAAAACCACTCTAATTCCCTCTCCATAAATGTCCATTCCCAGGGTAGTGCCAAATTTTGTGTCTCCTGTTCTAGACTTAAGCTTTTAGTCATTTTGTGTTAGCCTATAGTGGGCTCTGGAACCACAATTCCCAGATGATTTATGTCACAACAGAGGATTTTTAATCATGCTAATGAAAGTACTTCCTTTTCATACAAGTAGGTCTTAAAGGCTAAATTGTATGTTTCCTGTTCAAGCTTTAAGGTTTTACTCATCTTAGGTTTACTTATTGTGTATTCTGGGACCAGAATTCCCGAAGAATTTGGGTCATAAAAGAGGCTTTTTATTTGTTCATGTGAATGAATGTTCATTCTCTCAATAGACTAATGTAAAACCATTCAAGTATGATTTATATAAGTTAGGTTAGACGGCTGGCCCTTGTTTATACCTTAAGGTCCCTAGTAGTATCCTGTTTTAATCTAGATATACTATACTTTTGCTTTTGACAAAGAACTATCGGTCTATATAATAAGTTCCCATATATATTTCTTGTTTTATTAAATATATAAAAAGTTATAGGCAGCAGAAATTCAAGTGGATCAGAAAAGTTTCTCTGATTTGCTCGTTTCTCTCTATTACCACGTGATGTTTGGTGCATAGTATTTTCATAACATATACTATATAGACCCAAGCCACACCCAGTTTTCATTTTGTTAAAATTTTGAATTCCACACCAAACTACTTCATGAATAAAAACTTAATAAAACCGACAATTTATGAGCGACAGTCATAAAATTATGCTTTTGTATTATAGATTTCTGCCCTTTAACAATTCTAAAAATTTCATAACCATTTCATAAGAAACTCAGAAGTTAGGTGCGTTGAAAAAAACCAGTTCTGAGCCTTGCTGAAATCAATGAATGGAATGGAATTTAAATAATATTTGTTTTCTCATCTTTCATTTAGACCCAACCAACCCACCTAAACCACCGTCTAAGTAACCGCCAAGATGTCTCACTCCGTGACTATAACACGCACCACCACCAGCACCACCAACACCTCATACATTGTGCTCAACACTGGCTACCTCAAGACCTTCCCGGGTATTCTCAAGCTCTTCGAGCTGGTAAGTAGTCAATGATTGACAATGACTCAAGTGTTTGACATTTTATTGACATTATTTTTGAATCAACGTATAGCTCGTTGGCGCCGCTGTCGTCACCCTGATGGCCATTAATCACAATGAAGGACGCTATCTGGCCGGTGATCGGGATCTGTTCCACTTCCTCATGGCCACAACGTTCATGATAGGGACATTCTGTCTACTACTCGCGTGTCTCACATCGCTCAGCACGGGCGGTCTGATCGCCAAAACGATCTATGTAAGTTTTTGATGAGATTTTCGGGAGATTATATCAAAGACTTGAAAGAAAAGAATCAATTCAAACGGAGACCAATCCTCTATTCCTTTTAAATAGGAGAAAAAGAAGAACATAGTATTGAAGGATTTTTCAATGATGCATATCTTTTAATTTTATTGATCAATCTTTCTGAAACTTGGTGGATCGAAAAATAATATCTTTCCGTTCTACAGCTTTTGTACCAAGTTTGATTACATTAGCGAAAAAACTGATGGTGATTGATTTTGATAAAGAAAGATTTCTTATGATTTCCGAACCCTTCTGCAGATAAATTAGCTCTTCTGAAAAATAGTATAATAAATCCTATTTATTTTAACATTCCAGGAACTGATCTATCACACTGTTGCTGCCATCCTGTTGCTAGCCTCATCCACTGTACTACTGGTCTATATGCGCAATTACAAAAACGACACCTATACGGTGGCCGGAATTTTGGGTCTGGTCAACGCGGTGCTCTACTTCATAAGCGCATTCCTGGCACATCGTTCATATCGCGGCATTTAAAGGGAGAACGCATGCATTTTACAGTTGAAGTTGGAAGAAAGTTAAGGGAGTCAGAAGATCACAGCAGCATCAGAAAGATAAACTATACAGAATCTACAGTTATAGCTATAGCTATGATTAAAGCTAAAGTTTCAGCTATAGCTAACTATCGCACAAGCCATACAGAGAGTCTCTTTGTTGAAATGTTCAATATTTTTGGCGCTGTTTAGTTTTATTTACATATATTTTTTTTTACTGTACTTTTATCTCACTCGTCTGTCTTTTATACCAAATGGCATATACTAATTGTATTCGAATAAATGAATGTCTATATGTTTTTATAAAAATCAAGCCGATCTTTTTCTAACTTTATCATTAGTTTTTATTAGTAAGGACTCTCAAAGTAGTTGATTATGTGGGAATAGAAATCTGAAACCATCTGACTATAACTTTTGCTCATCTTCCGGATTATAACAGATTTTTGTCATCGACGATTTGCTGATTAAAGAGCGCTATGTTTTATCCAGTAACGTTGTGTATCTACACTCTTTAGAGACGAAATCCTCATCAGTTCAATCAGATATTTTGAAATATAGAAGTTGAAAGCTAGAGTAAATACCGCTAAGACTTAGAAGATATATAAGGATATTTTTTAGATTTATTCAGCGGTTTTCCTGGTGTGATTTTTTATAAATTTTGTCAGAGAAGGGGGATATTTATTCGAGCTATTTAGCTTCAATTTTGAAAGAACCGTCGATATTTGCTTTATTTTTTCTAAAAACGCAGTCTTTAAGAAAAATAGGTTATTTTACTGGATATTTTTTCTTCTGGAAAACTTCAATTAAAATGCGGGGCCCTCAAGTTGCAGAGTAAACAGAAATGAGCTTCAGAAATGTATAAAGAAAACATTATATAATCTTTACTAATAAAAAAACGTGGTAAAAATCTTAAGAAAATATTGTTTTTGAACCAAAAAAGGATGCAAAACGTTTTAAATGTGAATTACATTTTTGGATATATTTATGTATGACGGTCATCAGTTTAAAATAGTTTAGGATCGCAGGAAAAACCCCTTTTTCAACTTAGTTAGGAGGATTAAGGATTCTAAAACTTTTACACAATTGAAATGTTTTTATTATATAAACAATAGCTTTGCGCATCATACATATTAATATATAATTATAATGAAAACTTTAAGCCCAACCAGGCCGATAATTATAAGAATTGGAAAAGCAATGGGGGAAAATATAAAGAAAATGCTGAAAAAATGCCAGAGAAAGCTGTATGATGCGATGAAAGTTTGTGAAATTACTTAGGGTATTTTTATGGCATCCAAACCGATAGTTGTTCGTGATTCCCTCGTGCTTTCAATCAAAAGCCACGCTCCTCCAATTGAAAGTAATATTGACAGGAGTGGATTAGGAAAAAGACGACGGCAACACAGATATTGATGGCTATGAAGTACATGAATCCAACGATGCACTCGTTGCACCAGACGTCCATGAAGGGCATGCGATCGTGCAGGATGACCGTGGCAATGAACAGCACCACGGAGAGGACACCGCCGATGAGCATCATCTAGACGGATGATGGATGGATGAGTGTATGGTATGGATGACTGAAGGAGTTAATTGTTTGGATTATTTCTTACCGCATTCGAGGTAATGAAATTGATATCGAAATGACTCAAATATTGAGCACGTATCAGCAGCATGACAATGAATGAGTAGAATATGGTCAGGACCAGGGTCCACTTCATGTAGAACAACTCCAGCCAGGTTAAGTGCGAGCTGTTCGCATTATCCACAATGAAGATCTTTTGACAACGATCCTGCTGATCCTGAGCCTGGTTAAATTCCGTACGCAATGCGGCCTCCTCGTTAATGTGCACGATCTTGTTGAGCATGTGCAGCGCACCAAAGCAGCAAATCTGCGGTAGCAGCGGCAAAAGGATCAGGGTTTCCATTAGGGTGTACGTTAGGTGGTTAGGTGTAGTTGGATGAGCACAGCCCAAAGGGTTACTCACGAATGCGCAAAGTGCCACAAATCCAGTGCTAAAGCCCAAGCCCTTACACATCTTGCGGCAATGAGTTAACGAGAACGACTGACCAAATAGGCAATAGGATACTCTCCACCATCTGCTGCTGGCAAATGCTGTTGCAGCCTTATACCCAGTACCGCTGGTGGCCAATAACAGTACTTGTGCGCAACTCTGGATTGCGGCAGAGCCACAGGCGGATGGTCACATACCGCAGTCTAACATGTGTGAAGCTTGACGAAATTTTCAGAATTTACAAGGTATGTCATAACATAACATAACATAACATATATAACATTACAGGGCAACTGCTAGTTGTGCATACTCAAGCGATTGGCGAGTGTATTGGAGACGCCTTCGCTGGCAATTAGATATTAGATCGGCTCAGCTGGTTTGCTTTGCGGCAGTGAACAGTAAACAGTTTTATTTTACAAATGTGTTTGGCGATTTTTAATGTGATTTTCTTAATCATAATGTGTCAGTATGTATATAATATATATGCATCTGCCTAAGAATCGGTTGATGAATCGGGTGGATGATTTGGATGTGGGTGAGTATGGGATTGTTTGATTTGTGGCATTAAAATTAGTCAACATATGTGGCATAAAGTGTTACCGATTTGATTGCCATTCAAATATATAAACAAAACTTTGGCCAAGTCCTTAACCATAAGAAACGATATTAGTATATACCTAGAGACAACTACAAATATATATATATCTATATATGTATATAGTGTGTGTGTGTGTGTGTGTATCCGCTCCAAGTATTGGTATTGCTTATTGACTAAATTTCACGCCAATATTGTTGACTCGCGTCTGCATGTGCTTCAGCACATCCTGCGAGAAGTCCTCGATTGTGGTGAAGCGACTCTTCTGGAAGCTATAAATATCGGCCAAAAATGCTAAAAGCTGCTCCCGAAAATAATGACAAATATCCCGCAGATTCTCGTTTGGCCCGAAAAAGCCCCACGCCATAAGCGGTGATATCTGCTCCGATATAACATAGAAATGCGCCATAAAACCATTCGGAAACTTGAGCATACGCTTTTTGGCTTTTAGCACCGACCACACAGCCGTTGTGAGAGCCTGTCGAAGGATATAGAAAACGTTAATATTTAAAAGATCATTAAAATGGATGACAAATTATGTAGAATGACAACTGGGTTTTATGGTTGAACTAACGAAGCGAAATTTCCCTTAGAATTGTTTCTTAATTTGCCCTGATCCACTGAATATTAAAGAAATTTTAATGGGGCTATTAAATTAAATAGGTGCTAATATATCTTTTAATAACTTTTCATTCAAAATCTCCATAAAACAAACCAACCTCACAATCTTTTTCACTATTTATTTATATACCTATCATTAATGTCTGAAGCTTTGATATCTGTTTGCTGACTTTGTCATTATATGGGCATGTCTTTAGGGTCTACATTAATGCCAAGTAATATGTTTATACTATCAAATAACTGACTTGTTTATCAACCAATTCATATGAAATTTTCGGTATAGTTTTATAGTTACATTAAATAGCTTCAGATATTGTTGCTTATTAAAATGGCAAAAATTGTAGATTTTATAAACATTTTAAAAATTCAATCTATGATATATAAACTCAATTTGTTGCTTGTCGCTTGAAAATTTGGGATTGTTTAATTGTTGGAAGTAAAATTATTATTATATGGGCCATAATAGCCCCATCGGGTCAAAGCCTGAAGCACTATTTTTCTTCATTTCTGCTTCCTTCACTGAAGAACTCTTTTTTCATGGCTGGATTTCAAATCCTACGCCACAACCTAGCATTTCCAACAGGGCCATGCCTATCGATATGAGCGGGACTCGAACTCGCACCTCTTGTTTGGCAGATCAGTGCGTAATCCACTGGTCCACCGAGGCCCCAATCTAATCTCAAAACCTATTAGATAGCTGCATTCTTATAGATAGACAAGAATTTATAGGTTTAGATAAATTTACTATATATAGCTTACAGGGTTATTTGATGTATTCTGCCTCCATCTGCCTGTAATATAGGTTTCAACCCGCGAATTATAACATTTTTCCTCATTTTAAATTGGGCTATAAAAATTACATATTTTTGCTTAATTTTCTTTACAAAATTTATATTTTTGCCAGACTCCAAAAATGTAAAGTATATTTGTTACGTCTCAATGGCTTTTTATATAATCTAGACGCAAGTTTTGGACTACAACTTTTCTACAAAATGCTATTAAAATCATATAACATTGGCTTGAACAATTACTAAAATCTCTAACATATATTCTATAACGAAGAGCTTTACTTGTTCTCCGATATTTTAGAGAATTTACTAGACAAACCGGGCAAATAGTTATGTTTTCATTGGAAAGTTTCTGACAATCTTCTCAAAGAATGCAACCACATAGTTCTATATTATGTCAAATTCTATACAATGGATTTCTCTGTCATTCGAATAATTTGTAATCTTGCTTGTAATTTGCCATACCGTTTCCTTGAATCCATTGGACAGCCAGCGATTCTGTACAACAGCTGTAACGCTGGCTGGTGGCGCATCCAAATCCCTGAACGAGTCCAGTATTATAAAGTCTAGGCATATGTCATAGAATGTCATTGCTTTGACATTGCGCTGCTCGAGCTCGAGTTGTATGCACGGCCAGTTGTTGGGCTCGTGCAGAAAGTTAACCATATCCTCATAGCCGACTAGGAACTCCTTGGTGTCCTTGTCACCAAGGCATAGCAGATCAGTCAATATCTGCCTGCCGGCATCGCAGATCCATTGGCCCACCGCTGGATCCTTGAACAAGTACTGGAAGGCGAGTCGTACGCAATGCAGCTTGGCCAAATACTCCGTATCGCTGCTGCAGTGCATCAGCTCGGAACGTATCGTGCGACATGGCACGGTATACTCATCGTGATGCTTGAGCGCTGTTTGAAACAACGGATACTCCTCGTAGGCCGTCTCAATGAAGCCATCGAATTCACGTAGATCCGCCACCTGATCCAGTGCCGAGGCGAAACTCTCGGCCGAATCGAAATTGGGATCCGAGCCGGCGCGACTCAATACACTGCCCGATTTACGCGAATGTCGGTCGTCGTCCTCATCAGCTGTGGCAGCAACGCCCTCTTCCTCGGCCTCATCAATGGAATGTTCCTCGCGGAAAAGCACCGAGCGCTGATCAAGGAAAAGCAGTTCGCTTTGCTCCTGCAATGTATATGCCATTTCTAGTAAATTCTGTATCTCACGACAGAACTCTGAATCCTCGGCAGAGGTGAGAGACGCAGGCACACCACCCGGCGAATAGTGTGCGGCCAGTGCATCCTCCCAGAAGTTAATCACCGTGTCCAGCGCCTCCATGCCCATTACGCCCAACTGTTGCGCTGTCAGCGTCACGACACCGGCAGCTGGGTGCTGATTCTGTGCGCCAGCGCCAATGGAACCAGAAGCTAAGGATAAACGATCCGAGTAGCCAACCGTGGAGCCAACCGGACTGCCCGAACGCGCCGATGCCTTTGAGCCAGCTATGGATGTCAGATCATTGGGACTGCGCATGCTGTTCCTGGTGCGCCTCCCGGTGTATTTACGTACGCGTCGGGCAGGACGAGGCGGTTTCCGTCGCCGTAAATAACGGGAGAGGACGCCCATCAGTGCAACGCCAGCGGTCAGTGAAAATAGCACAACCTGTAAGGGTATATGCATGGAATTAGTTAAATATACTCAATTGTGGATAAGTTTATTTGCTAATCCTTGTAAATCCTGACTGATTGATTGGGTTTGATGTAACTTGGATTTGGAATTCTTCTCTTAGGAAGTAGGAAAGGATTATCTTCGGTACGTCGAAGATTTCATATCTCTTTTCGAAGGTACAGCGCCCAAATGTAAGCCCCATTCTTATGAAATTGGGTGGAGCGGTAGATAATAATGAATCTTGGGAGTACGGGAACTTTCAGTCCGATATGTCTGAACACATGAGAAATATGAGCAATACTGACTTTGGTTATATGGAAGCTATATGATATAGTGTTCCGACAAATGTGCTGATGGATAACAAAATAATGCTCTCTGCCAAGTTTCATTAGGATAGCTCAAAAACTGAGGGACTAGTTTGCACACATACAGACGGACATGGCTCAATCGATTTCTATTCTCAGGAGGTCAGGAGGACCATTCTGACCATACTTTTTGGGGGTCTACGACGTTTCCTTCAAAGTGACAAAGTGACTATACTATTTTCTTCGAAAAGAGTAGGAAAATAGGATAATATTCATCCGGAGCAGCTACTCTAATCAGAAGAAAAAACCAAGGCTCTAGTGGGCAGGTAGATACATGATTCTGTTCAGGGAACCTTCCGAAATTACTGATAAGAAAATGGTTCTATTCAAACTTCTCTTCCCAAAGTCATCCCAAGCTCACTTTTGTTGTGGTGGAGACCCGGAACGGCAGGCTGCACCAACCGGCACCTGGCGCCAGACGCTGCATGGCTCCAATCGTTGTGGAATATTATCGGATTATCGGGATTTGTGCGTGCTTTGAGGTTAGACCGGGAGGGTCCAGTTACGCGCGCAACTTTCAAGTCGCGAGCACATTGGCTGCCGTCTTCAGCCCCGCCTCCGCCTCAGCGGGTCTTATATCGCGTGTTGTTTCCCGTGTTTTTGGTATGCTCTTCCTGCTCTTCCCGTCGTTGACCTTTTGGAAGGCGCTTTGGTTGCTTCGATATCGTCACTTGCTTAGGAACACAGGCACTGGGGTGCATTTAATTGCATTGATAACAACCACGTTTGTTGTCTGTTTGTCAATAGAGAAGCAGTCCAAAACTTTCACTTTCTCGTTCAAAACAACAATTGCATCACAGTAAAGGTTTGGCCTACAAATAAGAAGAGCGGCGAACTATCTGCGGCTGTTGCCTGTTAACTAAGTCGATTGCGGCCTATCGATATATCGATAAGGCGCATAGCGCAAGTTTCGGGCGCACGGCAGGCAACCAAATGTTAAGTTTACAAACAATTAAAAATAAAACAGCAAATAATTGTTTTCATATTTACAGTTGTTATTGATATCATTTTTAATACATTAAAAAACAAGTTGTGTGTGACAACATATTTTCATAATTTCTAACTAGACTCCAGTCTAATAAGAAAGTTTTGAACTTTCTTAATTATCGATAGTATGCGGCATCTTTTAATGTTAATGTTATGAATGGTATTACATTTTTGATTTTACTCGACAGCATAGTTTTGAAAGGATCATTAAATACTTACACCTTCATAATATTATTTTTTGCGTTTTAAATATAAAATTGGTAATAATATTGGTTTTTAAAGAGATTTTTATCAACTGTTTTGAGCTTACAATGGTAACCCTACTGTTAACCTAATTTTTTAAGCTGCTTTGCATGCTTTCTGCTACAAATTTTAGGCGGGTTTTTTGATTTTGAAAAAGTGAATAATTTGATTAATGTTTCTACTTAGGCAGAAGGAGCTTTCATGAATCTGATAGAGATTTCAATGAAAAATTCGTAAAATATTGTTCCAATATTTATCTCTCCTATCCCCAGAAATGTAAATAAATAAATCCATTTTCGCTTTTCAAAGCCCATATAACCTCTTAATTGAATACTTTTGGTACAGCACAGTGTTAATTACTACAATTTGGAGCGTTAGGATCTTATATATTTATTAGTAAATCAAAAGATTGATTTGAACAACTTGTGTATATGGTAACTCTAATGTTAAGTTTGTACTTTGTGCACAACAAAATGCTAACTGCTATAATATTGGGCGGGTAGTTTAAAAAGTTGGGGTTAAATTGGCATAAATACACGTCTAAATAAAATTTAGACAATACTCTTCAAAAGGCCTAAATATGAAGAAAAGCACATGATATTTTTAAAATGGTTTTACGTGTTCATTAATTATTTTCTTTTTGATATGCACTGTACACACTGGAAAATTGACTTTTGTATGGTCACTCTTATGTTAATAAGTACCTTGTGCATAGCAGAACGCTGATTGCTATAATATTAGGCGCGTAGATTTAAAAGTTGGCGGTAAATTGGCAGAAATGGAGGATTCAAATGGAAAACACGTTGAACACAGGAAGTGAAATTAAACAGTGGCTTAGGATTTAAAGAAAGGTTTTCTTTTGTTTTAGAGAGTAATGCCAATATGTCGTCTATGAAGCAAAAAACTATGTGACGCCAGTTGGCTGCTGGCTGACGTTGAGGCTGCGACAACAACTACAACTACAACTACAACTATAACTACTACTGCCGCCGCTGCTGCGCTGCCAGCGTCAACGGCGACGGCGACGTCAATGTCTCTGGCCTAAAGCGCGCGTTTGTCAGTCGAACTTTAACGTCGTTGGTTGACGGACGCGTTTTGGCACGGTTTGACGCGCTCCCCGCACTCGCTCACTCTTCCAGTGTAAGAAGACGCTTCCTTAAGATATCGTTTTTGTACCGTTACTGGGCCTATTGTCATTGTTGTGTTCCCATTGGCTCCCAAGCCCCGAAACTCCAACTACTCCCCCGGTCCCCCTCCACCGTTGCGTGTGCGATGCGTGCTAATTGAAGAACCGCCCAACGCGTGGGGGCGTAAAGAGAAAGAGAAACTTTTATTTATTTATTTATTTTCTTTTGGAAACCCAACAATTTTGGGTTGTTTTTTTTTTTGGACATGGTTTTTTTTTCTGTGTGTGAAGAATTTTGAAGTCCGCCCAAAGCAGTTTTTATTTTATGCAAATTTTATTGCAGTTGACGACGCTAACAACAACAACAACAACAACCATCTCGACGTCAACGTCGACGTCAGCGCAATAAAAACAACACAATCAACAACAACAACAACAACACCCATTTCAGGTAATTTGAAATCTGATTTATCATAAATTAATCGCATAATGCGCTGGGCGAAGATCAAGGCTGTCCTCCCCAGGATGCTGGCCACGACCGTGACTGAGCCCGTTCCGGTGGCAGTGGCAGTGGCAAGGCCGTCGTCTACGTTGCCAGTGCCAAGGTGAAGGTCACTGCAAGCGACGTCGGCGCCAACTGCATTGCACACTTTATTGTTGTTATATAAACCTCGGTTCGACTCCCACCCACTCACACACACCCACACCCACACACATGCACATACAGTCACACACAGATACCCACATGGACACACACTACTAACCCACTAACCAACTGCGCATGTCTCGGCCGACGTCACTCTCTCTGCATCATGTCCTTTTCCTCTGCTTTCTCTGCATGACGCTGACGCAGACGCTTCCGTCATGGCCGCAGCACAGTGGTACAAACCCAATAGAAAATATATTCCACTGCATTCTATTAAAATGATTTTAAACAAAATCTAAGTCAACAAATAATAAATGGCATAACGTCCTCTAGTGAACTGACCCGCCAAACGGATGGTCGTGGGTTCGAGGCCCACTAATGTGAGAGCATAAACCCTCTATGGAAGAAGAAACTACTTTGTTTCGTAGTACTTGAAATCCACCCGCGAAAAGAAATCTTCAGTAAAGGAAGCATAAATAAGTGCAAATAGTGTTTCATTCTGTGACCAGTTGGGATTGTCGCCATATAAGTATTATATTATATAATACTAAAATACTATAATTTTAATAGTAATTTGTTGTTTATTTAAACAAACATTTGAATTCTTTTATAGATTAACAAGTTAAGGGCCTCTAGAAGACTCCAACTGAACAATAATTTTATTGGTCCCAGTCATCCGTCGGTATTGTCAGTTAAAACTGGTGTTTGCTCAGATGCAACTGACTAATATCTTTGAGAAATATTGAAATATATATAGAAACTCATAGATTTTAATAAGAAAATTACGTTCCGGATCGGAACCGTAGCCGTAACATAAATGGAATTCGAAACTAGAGAATATGCTCGGATCGGAACCGAAGCCAGAGTAATGTAAATGGTATTCGAAACGTGTGTAATTTGCATGGATATTATGCCACGCGTCTATCTTCAATGGGATTGAAATTAATTTCTCAACAGAGAACGTCAAGAGTGTCACTTTCTGACACCCGAATCACACTTATAAATTTAGAGTGCTTGTCGCACTCACACACAGCAAGAAAGGATAGCACACCCAATAAATTCTCAACAATAGATCCCTTCTCATCATACCATATATGCGATTTATGAATACCCCTAACTGTTCTGTAACTGTTCAACAAACTTGTGTACACAAACTTTTTGGAAACAAGAAATTATCTTTCTTTTTACAAACAATCGACATTTACGGTAACTTTTTCCAATGGCATCCGGTGCTATAGTTTATTGGTAGAACCATCACGCCTATTCATTTAAGATAAGTTCAAACAATAAGCTGAAAGAGAAAATAATCTAAGTCTGTTTACAGACCTTTGTTGGAAGTTTTAAAGATCTTGTCTTCAGTCTCAGAGTTGACTTTGGCACTATTGGAGTCTATTCTTCTATTTCAAATAGTTCAACTTGTTTAGAGTTTCTTCTACTTTTGTATAAATTATGCACGTAGGTAAATAATGTCATCTCTTCGATTATAATACCATTAGAATATTGTCATTAATTCTCTAGATTCTGTAACTTAAAACATGCTATCAAGTATTATGTTTTTCCGGGGGGTTTTCAATCGTAGCAACAAATGTTGAATCTTTTTAAGCAGATCTTTCTATATATTTTGACTGAAATTTAAATATAAATTTTTTTAAATTTATAATTAATTCAAATAATTTAAATTTTTTATATTTTATTGAATTTCTTATTTACATATAACTTTAATTTTTCTTTTTTTCGACTTTGGATAGATTTGTTTTTAATGCTACATTAAACATTACTATCCAATCTTTTGTAAATGAAAATGTTACTGAAAAAATATATAATCTAACATTTGATTCCAATGTTTTAAAAGCTCAAAGGTCTCTGGTTTAAACAGCTATAAATACAATATGTCTCTAAGCAGTCTGATCACGTATTCAATATATATACTATGTGTTATATATGGTCAAGAATTTTCTATGTACTTAAACGTTTACTGAATAAAAAATTTGTTTTCTTTCTTTTGACTGTTCTATAAAATTCAAACAAACGTTATTCGGCCAACTCATAAACCTCTTTACCCGCCGTGCACTTTTTTGGCTTTTCGTAGGTTTTTGGAGCAACTGTCCCACGGTGCGGCGCAGCATTGAACTTGACAGCCACTTTCAATGCGAGGCTAAGCCTGGGACGGAGAGGGAGAGGGAGAGATAGAAAGAGAGACAGAGATACAGAGACACAAAGTCGAGAGAGAGGGGGAGAGGGAGCTGGAGCGGGAGGCCGACAGAAAAACAGTAACAAGGTTAGTGGGTTATCTTTATAGCTGGGGTCTGGTCTGGTCTGGTCGGGCCTGGCCCCGGTCTGGTCTGGTCTGGTCTTTGGTCTGTGCAATGCGACTCTTTCTCCTACGCCCGTCGCACGGCTGACGCTTACGCCAACCGAGGCCGGATTTAGAAACCCGTTATCAAGCGTTAATGCGCCCGGGCCGTGCCCCCTGATCGTCGCCCGCCCCAGTGTCCATTAAAAGCCACTTACTCCGCTGCATTTCTTGCCGCGCTGCCGGGGCGTGCGGCGGGGCTGAGCTTTCAATTTTGATTACTTTCCATGGAGGCAAAATGCGATCGACAATGCGCCCGCCGAGCTGTGCCACATGCGAATCAAAATGCATGAAATTTGCTTTGCTGCTCGGAATTGGCACAGGTGAAATTGCGTGACTCTTGTTTTGGTCCGATCGCCCGATCGCCCGATCGCCCGATAAACACGTCAGATACAGATACTGCATACAGATTTTGCCCGCAAAATGTCCCCAAACAAATGAGCGATCAATCAACTAATCCATTGGGCGGCCTTTGGGAGAATGTTGGGAAAATCCACGGAAAGCTTATCCATTAATTGTAACAAATGAAGTGTCCATTTTCAATTCATGCACAATGATGGGTGATGGGTTGGGACATGTTGAAGATGGAGTGCTTTAGGTGAAGTGGGAATCTCTTCAGGCGCCTTTTTTTTAGGTTTATGGCTGGGGTATTGTTATGGTCTGACAACCTCAGAGCATTGTTGTGCTGATATGTATTTGCTGATCCTCTGGAACTCATCGATCACCCATGGGATTTTTAGGACTCTGTATAGTTTATGTGGTCGTCGGTGGACCAGTGGATAGCGCACTGTCCCGCCAAACAAGAGGTGCGAGTTCGAGTCCCACTCATGTGCTTCAAGCTTTGACCCGAAAAGGTTGTTATGGCCTTAGAATAGTAATAATAGTTGATAAATGTAATGCTTTTTCTAAAATGAAATAGAAATTATTAGATTGCCATATTTGAAACATAAAAAATATTCTAAATTTAAAATATCCTTTAAAATCTAATAAGACTTACCCTGAAAATCGTTTTTATACCCTGATCCCAATTGAAAATTGGTATGAAGAGTGTAATAAGTTTGTGCAAATGTATGTAACAGCCAAAAGGAGGTGTGGCAGACCCCATAAAGTATATATATATTCTTGATCAAGATCAATAGCGGATTCGATTTAGCCCTGTTTGTCCGACCGTCGGTGTGAACGAATTGATTTTCGATATTATAAGGGATAGAGACTTTCAACTCGGCATGAAGGTCCGTGTGTACAATACACATATCAGATTCTGAGACTTCGATAATACCACGCCCATAAGTCGATAAATTTGCCCATAGGTCCACTCCATCAGCTTACTAGTTGATAAATGTATGTATTTGGGCAAACTATCCCTTCCATACAGCTATCTTTATATAACCCATGGATTCTGGTCTTTCCGAATTCTAATTCCTATTCTTGGACGTACGCATATATATTGTAAATTTGTTCCGTTAATACTTTAAATATGACCGTAAAAATATTCAAAATATATCGCTTCATTAGCCATTATCCACTTTCTCGACTTTCTTACGAATTGTTCCAATTTCTGCTGATTTCTTGCCATGAATCATCATCATGCCCTTGGATAATGCGCTGCGGTGCCACCAAAAGACTATATTTTTGGGTTCATAGTGTATTATCATCTTCATGAGGCAAAGATATGCCTAGTGGTTTCCACAAATGTTCCTAATCTTGTGCACAACCAGCACTTTGGGTATCTGCGCGTTGCGTAGAAGTCGAAGCACTTCCCGATTGTTTTAGAGGCGGGCACTGGGTGCATTAAGTGCTGATACCAGAGGTAACTGAAAATACCTGGGCTTCTTGGACTATAAAGTTCGATGACTTGCACATAAAGAGATTGCATGGCAAGCCGGGTTTTACACTTGAGTGCGAGTCGGATCACTCTGAGCCACGTACGATAATTATGGAGCTGGAGGCAGGCAGTTGTAGCTGCAGTTGGAACTGGAGTTGGAGTTGGAGCTGGAGCTGGAGTTGGAGTTGAAGATGCAGTTGAAGCTGGAGCTGGGAAAAGCACTCCAATGTGGCGAACGAGAGTTTTGAGACAAGTTAAATGAAAAGTGAAGCAAAATCATTAAATGCCTACTTCTTAGATGAGCAGCAGGTCGGGGGGATTGGCTAAGTGGTTTGTGAGGCCTGGAAAAAAAAAACAGAAATAAATAAAAAACGGAAAATTACTGGATAACAACAACAAACCACACTCCGATTGTTTTTACTTTCACTGACAGTCAGACAGACAGACAGACCGACAGACAGACAGACAGATAGACGCACACACAAATTGTGGCTTGGAGTTTGGGCAGGGTCGATGGACGAGTTTAATGGGCGCGATGATTGCCAATGGGTGGAGATGTCGGCGTCGGCGTCGGTGTCAACTGGGTTCCCCGGGGTCAATGAGTTTAGCTCCGGCCACGCTCTAATAACGCACCAACCACTTCCCCGAAATGAGAACATAACTGTTTGCCGGCATCTAACAAAACCGAACCGGAAGTCGGCGATGACAACGAACCCGCTGCTGTCGTTCCATTCCAAAAACTTTCAATTTGAAAATTGGTACAATGGCTACCATTTTGTAGCTCCATATGTTTTGCAAGTCAAAAGGTTAGAAAAAGACAATAGTGAACGGAAGGAAGCGTCGTTGACCGCCAAAAATTGCATAGATCATCTGGTATTACTCATATCCCAAAAGTTTTTAAGGCTAACGCTTCAAAATTGTATAGAAACTAAAATTAGCTTTTTATCTAACTTTCTATCAAATTTCATAGCGATAGGCACTTTATTGGGCCTAAGGTAATCCTCTAGGCTTTTAGGCTTGAATTCAAAAATTTATTTACTCTAAGGAAAAAAAAATCGTAAATTACTCTGCGCACAACCCAATATTTCTATACACCTATTAATCCGGTTCCTCGCATCCCCTCAAGTTATTCCAACTGCGCGTTTGCCCTAATCCAGCTACGCAGCAGGGATACACTTTCGTAGCCATCGGGTGCTTCGCGCCCGCAGCCACCCAGCACGAAGCTGGCCACGCCCACCAGGCGATTCTTATACTCCGCCGGCCCGCCAGAGTCACCGTGGCAGGCGCCCATATTTGCGCCGTGCAGCAGGCACATGGTCGTCGTTGGCAAGGAGCGCAGATAGCGTTTGGTGCATTCACTGCGCGAAATGGCGCGCACCTGCACGTACAGCAGATCATTGGAAATGGGTCCGCCGTGGTAAATGGCGCCCCAACCGGAAATGCTCACAATGTCATCTACCGGCGGATCAGCCGTCGCCAGTTCAATGGCGCTGACGTTCGCATTGTATGTGAGTCTTGTGCCCAGACGCAGTAGCGCTATGTCATAGCCCATGCCGCCATTGCCATAATCGGGATGCACCAGAACAGCTGCAACATCCACATAGGTTTGGTGGCTATTCAGCTGCAGGCTGCCCACCTGCACGGCCAGCATCCATGGGTAGGTGCTGTGCCCAGAGAAAGAGGCGCGAATTAAGCTCAATTCCATCAAACTGGACAGACTTACACATGTTCGCCAAACTTGACGCAGTGCGCCGCAGTCAGCACATATTGTGGCGAGATTATGGAACCGCCGCAAATATGATGCCCCAAATGTCGCAGCGAGACCTGATGCTTGAACTGACCCAGCTGGGCGCGTTTGCCGCCCACAATGCGCGGCTTGGAGGAGATTGTCGTATGCTCCAACTCCAACTCCAACTCCAACTCCAACTCCTGCTCTGGTTGAGACATTACGGCGACGCTGAGCAGCAGCAGCTGCAGCCACAGACTCGATAACATCATGGAGCTGCAGTCTTGGCTGTGCGTTGGCGGGCAAGTGCTGGTGCCTTTTATGGCAATTCTGGCTGGGTGCAGTCATCAAAGACATCAATGTCAATGTCAAGAAACCCCCGCCTTATCAGCCTGGTAAATGACGGCCGCTTAATTACCCAAAAACACAAAACCGACTAAAAACACGTGCTTTCAGATAGTTTTGAATCTTGAAGATAGTGTTGGGCAGTACTTGTACAACTTTTGTATCCCCTAGATACTCTTGTGTATTTGCGACACATTTGTATCATTCAGATCCTCTGGTATCTTCTAGATCGTTTTGCATTTTAGATACTTATTTATCCTCCAGATGTTTGTTTAATTCCAAATCCAAAGATGGATTCTCTGTCTTTCCCTTATGAAGGTATGGAGTTTGGTTGTCCTAAGACTATGTCATCCTTAATAACGAAATCAATCAGATTTTTCTAAATTTTACCGACTGAGTTTATTGTCAATTGATCTACAAATTGGCATGCTTTTTGATCCATTCGCGATGATGATAGACCTTGGCATAACCATCGGGATTGGATGAGCCGCAGCCGTCGACGACGAAGCCAGCAATGCCAACGATCTCCCCATTGAAGATGGCCGGACCACCAGAGTCACCATTGCAGGCGCCGTTGCCCTGCTCGTGCGCCAGACAGAGCATGCTATCCTTGAAGACACCAATGGAGGTCAGGCAGCTGAGCTTGGATATGGCACGCAGTGTATTCCACTGCATGATGCGAGGCAGATCACCGCCGGTGCGCAGGCGACCCCAGCCAGAGATGAGGATCTCACTGCCCACAGGGGTGTCGACAGTAGCCAAAGGTATGGCGCGTATCTGGTTGGAGTATATAAGCGGGCGCTCCAACTTGAGCAGTGCCACATCATTCCAGAAGCTAGTGTATTCCTCATGCACAATGACCTCAGCCACATTGATGAGCATGCCACCGGTGAAGCGATCCAGAGTGCCAGCACGTATGCTCAGGAGATTGGCTGGAGTCCTGTTGGGAACTTGGATTAGTGAAACACTTGGGAGTAGATTCAGCTGGGTAAAGACTTACACAATGAAGCTGCCATTCTCGAATTGCGTCGTCACGCAATGGGCAGCTGTCAAGACGAAATCGCGGGAGATGATGCTGCCACCGCAGTTATGCGAACCGGATTGACGCAGCGAGATCTGATGGGGAAACTGTCCAGATGTGGCATCTACGCCACCCACGACACGTCCCTGCAGCTCGGCCGGAGCAGCCGATGCCAGAGCAAGGCATAAGCCGACAAATATCAGAGTTCTGAGCATGGCGTAGTTTGGAAATGACAGGCCTCGGGCCGGAAACTTGTGCTATATATGTGGGGCTATGGACATAATCTAATCACCGATTTGGCTATATCTACGCCTATCAATGGGAATCTCTCAATCTCTAAAATCGTAGACTAAAATTTAGTGTACTTTGTCGTTTCGCAATTATTTACAATATATTGAAATGGATTAGAAACTAACTCAACATGGTCTTGCAGGTTTATGGGGCACACCCCAATATGGTGTTTAGTCAAGGCCATAAATCGGCTGCTTAACTGTGATATATAGTACCATAGCAGCAATTCAGACATTGGCTGGGCAATTGTGGGAATATTGCGAGAATATTTCCAATATTGTAAAAAGCTGGCATGGTCACTTATCAATATCAGAGATTGTAAATCGGTTAAGCCACATGGAAGTGCATATATACAAATCTTATCTCAGGCATTATGTTGAATTCCCCCTGAACTAATTGGGCGCAAAAGCCATATATATATTTTTCTAGTAGATCATAAAAGATGACTCGCTTTTTTAGATCTGTGTATGGATGAACACATTGACGCATTGAAAAAACTTGAATTAGACTCAAAAGTCTTTATAAACTTCATCTATATCTTTTTGGGAATACATAAGACTTGACATAATACGATTATAATTTTGATCTTATGGGAATAATTATCTACGGGTTGATATTTCTCTTGATAAACTTTCAGAAGAAAATTCAGAAGCAAGAGGGAGTCTCCAATGATGCATATCTTTTAGATTTGTAGGCCAATCATTGTGAAATTTGTAGGATCAATAGAAAATATATAAACTTATAGATCCATAGCCAGTCGGATAGGTTCATATATATAGATTCCTAATAAAACTTTTGGGACTATCAGCACACTCCAATAATTAAGTTTAATGCTATAGGTGATAACATAGAATTTATCATTTCTTATAACCTACTCCTCGGTCGAAATTGGAAAAAATAGACGAAAGCCTAGTTGGGCTTATCCAGAGAGTTCCTTTTCCATAAATTCTTTATTAAAGACAACGAATTTCTCACACCAAATGAGCATGTTTTACGATCCACTCACGATGATACAAAACCTTGGCATAGCCATTAGGATTGGCTGATCCACAGCTGCCTATGACAAATCCTGCAACGCCAACAAGCTCGCCATTGTACGTCGCTGGTCCGCCGGAGTCGCCATTGCAGGCTCCATGATCCTCCTCGTGGGACAACATGAGCAGGCTATCTGTGTAGAGGCTACGCCTGGCATTGAGCGTGCTAAGCGTGGTCCATTGCAGCAGACGAGGCATAACGCCCGCCTGTTCGAGGCGGCCCCAGCCGGAGATGGTTACCCGACTGCCCACTGGAGTTTCCGCACTGGCCAAAGCTATGGGAGCTATGTGTTCGGAGTAGACGAACGGCTGTTCCACCTTCAACAAGGCCACGTCGTTCATCACACTGCCGCCATAAGACTCGTGCAGAATAATCTCCTTAACACTACGAAGAACTCCACCAACTTGACGATCCACTGTGCCAGCGCGTATGCTCAGCTGCTTCGTCGAAAGGCTGCAGTTTTTGGAATGGGTTGGATTACCAAAGAAATCTGGCTAATTTAAGTATCCATAGACTTACACAACGCGCGTGCCTTGCTCCAGTTGGGTCACGCAATGTCCAGCACTCAAAATGTATTCCCGGGAGATAATGGAGCCTCCGCAAATGTGCTCACCGTCTCGACGCAGCGAGATCTGGTAGGGAAACTGTCCCACAGTGGCATCTGCACCACCCACAATACGTCCCTGTAGCTCGGTAGGAGCAGCCGCTGTTAGTCCAAAGACAAGACAGACACATATCAGAGCTCTCAACATGGCGAGCATGGGAAGTAATGGAGCTTAGGGAAAGACAACTGTGCTATATAGAGAAAAGACTATCAAATTATCTTATCATATTTATTTCAATGTCTGTTGAGTTCTGGCAAGAGATTCGATCTATTGGCTACCTCTATCTGGGAATTGTGATTTACAAATTCATAACTTTAGTCATAAATTCAATGAGTAACTATAGGCTTTTTTAGATAGTGTTGGAAGTTGCAGTATTTCGCCAGAATTCTTAATTTCGTTTAACATGGAAAACAAGATAGAGTGCTGCAGTCGAGAGTGCTCGAAATGTGTGTTGTTCTTTTAAATCAAAAAATTACACCTGTGTATTAAATTTTTTTGATTTGCGGGGGAGGGGGCGTGGCATCAAAAATTTGAGAAACTGCTTTTTGCGCATCACCAATGCAAGCCTTAATGCCAAATTTCGTGACTCTAGCTATAAACGTTAAGCCGCCAGGCATTTTAGCCCGTTTTCGGCCACTTCTGAGTCTTATAACTTCGGTGTTTATGATTCGATCGTTCTGAAATTTTTAATAATTTAATTTAAAATATTATGATAAGGATTGTAGAAATTATAAACACTTATTGAATTTGGGGGGACCAAATAAAGATAGAAAAAAATTTTGGATGCCACTTTGTGTATGGAGTCTATAAGTACTTACATACCTAATTTGATGACTCTAGCATAAAATGTGCGGCTGTTATATACATTTCGTTACTTTCCGGAAAAATGGAGGGGTGTATCTAAATTTTGGGAAATTCCATCCTGCAGTTTCTAATTATGACCCTATTTACCGAATTCGGTGTTGATACCTCTACAAATGCCAAAGTTATAGCCATTTTATCGAAAACTGGACGGACGGACAGACGAACATTGATGCTGATCAAGAATATACATACTTTATGGGGTCTGCCACGCCTCCTTCTGCCTGTTACATACATTCCAACAAAACTATT